>DWNE01002510.1:0-18663 GCA_018249875.1 Cecropterus toxeus | reverse complement strand
AGTAACAACTTACCATCAGGTGGGCTGCTTTCTCGTTTCCTATTTCATATTTCTAGAAAAAGATAGATCAACAACAAAAGGCAAAATTAAGACGATAAAGATAACTTAATATTTAAAAATATTCAATATATTTTGTTAATAACGATGACACTTTTACAAAGGCTTTTTATGTGAAAAGCTAGTCCTAATAAAATTTACTCCATTTTCTTTAATTCGATTTAAGAATAAACTTTAGACAGGATAATTAAACTAAATTTATAATGAAGTTCAAAAAAATATACAATATAACTATACCTCAAAATTATTGTTATTTTGTGATTGATTGTGAAATTTAATTTTGTCTATAAAATCTGCTTTTAAGCAATGCGGTGTAGTATCTACTATACTACCCTCTAATATAGGTGGTCCATAACATGTAAGTCAATGACAGAGAGTTAATTAAATGTCAATCCACTTTCGTATCTTATGACAAAACTATGAAACGTTACGCAAATAAAGACATTGATAATATTAAATCGAAAAGAAAAAATACAGGCACAAGCACAATTATCGTTAAAGCCCCGAAACTTGGAACAACATTAACAAAAAATAACGTAATAAGAGGGATTGCTTGAAAATCTCGTCTTATCCAATCTTATTTCCTCTGCTTATTTTCCTTCGGCTAGAAAAGGCTTGTTTGTTTATTGTTAAAAGCATACGGATGGAAATAAGGCGTTTGTTTTACCGCTTGCGAGTGATTTGTCAATGCGCATTGAAACATTTAAACTACATATCAGTGACGTACAGCTAATATCATATTTTACCTTTCATAGGCATTCTTTGGAATGCATCAATTATTTAGAAGCATTTCGTGTCTATCTGTTAATTCTGTACAGCTATTTTTCTTTCCGTTTAATTCCGTTGCTATGTAGTTTCTTAGACACGAAAATTTATGAGGCGTTCAAACTTAAGCTTTCTCAAGGGCAGTAACAAATATGTGATTGTCATTAGATCAGACAGCTGTTACTCGTATTTAATGTCGGTAACAGAATGTACATGGGCTATAGAAGTAGTATTAACATTAGGTGGATTATATGTACCAGTATATTCTCACGTTTCCATTGCATAGAATATTTAATAGCGGAATTTATTTAGACTCAGTTTTTTGTGAGAGAATTATTTTCGTGTTACACGTGTGACAAGATGCCAAAACACTTTTACAACAAAAGTCACGTGATTTTGCACGCACAATGATAAATGATGTAAGCAGACAACGGGTTATTAATTTGTCACGATAAAGGGAATGTCTCGTACAAATTTTCCGCTATGAATATTCACATAGAACGTAATGTAAAGATACTTTTTTCCTTAATAAAGCTACGTATGTACACTAACACTGATTTGTCACGATGCCGTAATTGTCAATTGTGGCACAAAATGAGCCTTTTGTGCTCAAATTTAGTCTTAGTCTAACAAGACAATATTGCAGTCCTAATTACTTTAACGATGCTAGAGTTGTCACCTACAAATTAAATATCTCTTATTTGTAAAATATCATACATTAAACACTATAGGACTAAATTAATTTATTGTAACTTAAGGATGTTTCATAAATTACTTTTTCAAGTTAGTTTTTCATATTTTAGCCATCAAGAGAACATTGCATCGCTTACTCGCGATCGTTTATAGTGTGACAACGTACTGACGTAGTTTTATATGACGCAAATCCGATTTTAATGATTCTGAAATAATTTGCATGACATCACTGATACATATTTTGCAACGGAACACATTGAAATTATGAACACGATTTCCGGTGGTTAAAATGTGATGGCATTCATACGCTTATAATATTTGTATGAAAATTGCTAAAAGACGTAAGTGTTATGTATATTTGGAGGAAGGCTACACATTTGTCTCTTGTACTGTTAAGGCGTTAGGCCTTTAGGGTTAGAAATTCGACGCCCCTATAAATATGTCTATTTCTAAACTGATTCAAGTTTCAGTAGACTCATGATCTTAGGTATAATTGTAATAAAAATTGAGTCTAATCGTGCAATAAGGTATCTTGGTTATGGAGCTCCGAAAAGATACCCATTTGGAAGGGTCCAATTAAAAACTACAAGTAGGGACTTGTAGTTTTTAATTACTAAATATCAAAATATATTGTATTTGTTTTGCTCTTACATTTTTTCATTACTCATATTATAATGACTTAGTACATTTGTACATAACTTAAATAGGTCCTTCCATATTTTAACGTTCTAATTACAAAAATATTAAAATAAACATTTCGCATACCTTATCCAATATTTTTTAAATTATTTATTAAATTTACTTCTACATAATAATCTTTTAAAAATATCGTGCAAAGAACTGGCACCTTTCAGTAAATTAAGTAATTTGAGTAGGCAATTGTCGAGTATTATTGCCGTATTAAACAGACAAACTACCACTTAAAACGTAGATTAAGATTATTTATTACAAATTAAGATAGAGAAATTAGTCCTACATCATTTTGTATAATAGAAGGAACAAATGAGCTCGCAGCTACTTGGTTTTAAATTACTTACTTACAACGAACAATAGTCAAATTTAGAACTTACCACACACATATTACTAAAGTTAAATACGACATTTATTATTAAGTTCATTGCACCTACTTGTTTAAGTCTTTCTTGTCGTTTTTGTTATTGAGTGTAACGCTTACAAACTCTCGCTATTATAATATTAAAAAAACTTGCTGTCTTCTGCGACTTCATAAGTGTAGATTATAATACATACATACAAACATTGACTAACACAAATTATATTATACTACAAATACAAACATATAATATAATACAAAATTATTGAATCCCCTTAGGGGATGAATATCATAAAATTCTTCCTTAGAGGATGAACTCATAATATGAAACCTATCGTCTACGAACTTTGGCTCTGCGATTTTTAGTTAAAAGTCTAAGAGTTTTATATACGAAGTACTCCTAGATATATCATAATTGATGTAATAAGTAATCGGCCTCCTAAGCGACTTTACCTGAAGTCTTGGGCTGCTGAGGATGTTTTGTGAGAAGTATTTAGAAGTGTTCCTTATACAAATAATATGAAATTGAAGTGGCTAGCGACTGTAGTGTAATATAAATTTTCCATCCACGAATATTTGAAAATAACTTCGGATAGTAGGATCAGAGTTATACTTGTGATCTGCGACAGATGCACTGATACATTTGCGGGTATAAATAGAACATTGACAGTGGATATCATCGCAGTGGAACTACGTATTTCACATTTACATGACTATAGAATTGAATACCTACTCATAAGATATACCAACCTTAAACACTGGGTCACTACGCTCTTTTAGACGGCAGTTAGTATTAGCACATGCCTAAAATAGGTGGAGTATACCTCTGTAAAACGTAAGAAACTCGTAGCTCTTGGGGCTATTAATAAGCCACTAGAATATATTTTTATAACAGTACTTAAGCTCACTGTACTAATAAATTGTCAAGCCTCAACCTGAACGATACAGTAAATGTTCTAGTTCTACCTAATATATTGTCAAGTCTCAACCTGAACGACACTGTGAATGTTCTACATACATTGCAGAAGGCTAAGTAATTCAACTTTGATTTTTATTCTCATGTTTTTAATCAGATTGAAGTAGAAAACGAACATGCAGTCCATCACATGGTCCATCAGATGGCACTGCCGGCCATGGTCATCTGTAAGTAACTACATATAGGGCCGGGGTTCTGTCTGAGGTCCCGTCAAGGATCGGAGGAAAAGAACCGGCAACTCTTCCAGCGAAAAACAAAAATTGTTTCACGCTAGGAATAGATGTGGCAGTCGTACCGGTTGAACTGTACTGGTTTTACCGAATGTTTTTTGACATTTTGTTTTGTCTTCATCGCATTCATTAAATCAACGAAAGCCTAACAGGAAATCCTAACGTGACGTTATAACTGTAAATAAGCCTCACCAAATATATATAAAAACTTACTGTTGGCACTTCTTAGGAAAACACGAAAAACAAGCATTTACACAAATGACAAAAATCTAAAAAATGATATGACGCCTCCACTATTTCTACTCAAATCGTTTACATCAGCAGTCTTTAGAGCCAAGAAACGGATGTCGACAAACAAATAGATGGCAGTATTATGTACAATATACCTAGTATCAAATATAATATACTTGATATTCGACAAAAGAGTACTTGATTAATAAACAATTATAATAATGACATTATTAATACATCAATTAATTATAATCAATTATTTTATTGTAATTTTGACCAAAATAGGTATACTTAGTTAATTATCTCAGGACATTTTTAAAATTGTAATTGTTTGTTTTCTTTGTAAGTGGACGCTGGACCAGCCAATCTCACACGTTTAAAAATGAAATATACCAGTCTAATAGTTTTCTTCACGAATATTTTTTTTATCATTAAAAAGTTAAATCTGATCCTAAGCCGTTATTAAATTTTAATAATTATAGATATATCCTGTAATTGAAAACTGGACCTTTATTTTGAATTGAATTCAAACTATTATGGTTTAGATCTACACAAATATTATATAAATTGTCTCAATCACATGTTTGGAATTTCCACGTTTTCCTCACGTGTGTAACGTCCTAAATGATCCCAACGTCGTGTGAACCAGACGAGGTTATTTTCGAACGCAGCCGGATCTTCGTATACTCGCGCAAACACCAAAATTAAACTCGACCGCGAGTTATGATCTCCTTGTTGATAGTGAAGGAGGTGGGTCTTCTAAAATAGACCAAACCGAATTGTATACTCGTAATCTATGTATAAAAGTAAGCTTTCATCTCATTTTCGAAATAAAAAGCAATATGCATAGTTCATGGCACTGGTCCGTTTGTAGTAGTAAACCCATAAAAAAATAACTTCCAGTTAAGTTACAATATCTTGCAATACTGAATTTCAAAGAACATCCCTGGAATTATTGTCCAGGCATGTTCTTTGAAATCAAAACAATTAAACTGTTGCCATAATTTCTACCAGTGAACTGTTAAATATTCTCTTACTTTCCTTTAAAAAACGTTCAAGCACGAAAATGGGAACGATGATAATAATGACAATATGTAAAAAGTTTAATTTTACTAAATAAAAACTTTTATCAAATACAATAGACATTTTCACAAAATTTTCAAAGTAACATCACAGAAGAGACAATATTACAGTTAAATTTAAACAATTCTCTTGTTTATTTCCGCTCAAGTACCTCATTGAGATGAAACAGATGCTTAATCTTTGTTTCGGTCTGGAGATAGTATAACTTGAATCACACTAATTGTTGTGATTTCGAAGCTATTCTTATTTTCGTTTGGATTTACTAATATTATATTTTAATGAACTTATTATACTTTAATTTTAATTTTCTGGACTATCGATCTAGGTTCAAGTAAATGTCTATTGGCCGCTCTTAAAGATATGGATCGACTATCTATAAGTAACAATGAAATCGTTTAAATTCGATGGACATAGGACCAATTCGAGCATTTTTAAATTAAGTGATGGTTATATTCAATAATGAATAATCAAAAGGCTATTCGACATTCACTCAATAACTCCTGATGCATTCATTAATAAAATAATTGAAAGAGACTAATAAAACCAGGGTCTTAAACTTATTGTATTATTGTGGTAGAACTCTTTGTTGTTCGACTTCAGAAGCACCACCGCCACGTCTATTTTGCCTAATCACTGATATTCATGTATGCTGCTGTGTTCTGGTATGTAGTATGGTAAATACATATACGACGCATTCCAACTTAGTCCTCAGGGGTAGCAATTCATCTGTGGCTAATCTCAGATAAGAGTCTGATCTTACCTGAGGTTGATTACACGTGGGCGTCAGTGACCACTTACCACTGGGTGAATTGCATAGTCATTTGCTACTCTCATACCATTAAAAAAAATACAAACGAATTGAGAACCTCCTCCTTTTTGGAAGTCGGTTAAAAAAGTAGAAGCTACTTAAGCGATTGTCACAAAAATCTACGTAATGGCCTTCAATGCTATGTAATGGCCTTCCTGAACCAACCCAAACTATGTCGATCGACAGAAATAAATTACGGGTGAAGGGAACGCGTTTGGATATCGCAAATCTTATCCGACTCTACCTTGACATTTATACCTTTTCTGATTTTTTTGCTTTGATTTAAAGCCCGGGTATATTGTCCCTGCTAGTTTGCCAAGTGTGTGTATTATATTTGTGGACCCTTATGAAAGATCTTTCCATTCAAATATCGTTGCAATAAAATTGTATTAAAATTGTATACATTAACATTTTTTATTATATCAAAGTAGCATGCAGTCCACACGATTATAAGTGGTTATTGTCGCCAATGAACACCTGTAAGCAACTTATTATAGAACAGGAGTTTAGTATGAAGTCGATCACAGATGCGTCGTTACTTTCAAGGACTAAGATGGTCGCCTCATATATAAGTGAGCCCATAACCATACCCTTCAACCGAAACTTAAGAACTGTTTTACGCAAGAAAAAGATGTGGCGGTGGTACCTTCTCGGTCGAGTTACACTAATTCCACCACCTGGAAAATATGTTATATACTCACAGTACTTATAAATAATCCATTTAACTGCGGCATAAGCTCACGCTCACCCATAGAAGTGCATAACCACTAAGACGTTTATCTGTGTTAATCTTTTGTATAATACTTTACTATTATTTCATGTGACTAGTAAAAAAAACGCAAAAAATATTTATAAATTACCGTAAAAATATTAAAATCTTAAGAAACGAGGGTACTTACCATGGTGATACACAATACCTATTGATAATAAACTTAAAGCTACCTTAAGTATGTAAGATCGTAAACTTGTACGTCGTGTCAATTCTTCGAATTCTTCATATTATAAGATATTGTGAGGAAAAAATATTTTCGCTGTAATAAATTATTCCATACATTCTCCTGCCTTAAGACGCGTGCAAAAAGATATTCGAAGTTACCGAAGAATAAAATTCCTCGTAAATGTGTCTGTCTTTTATTTAATTTCATCTCAAAGATACTCAAACAGTATTTCAAATATTGAGAGGCATCTCGAAACCATGTCTACGAGTATATTGGTATTAAGAAATGATTACGGTAAATATAATTTAAAAGGAAACTCGGTTAGTCTTTTCTGAAGAACGTTTGCTTGAAATGTTTTACTTTATGAAGTTGATGTGATTATTTACATCGTCTTTAACTGTTTTGTATTTGTTTTGTCTGCGTTAAGAAACTATTTGTATTTTCGTGTGGGATTCGTAGTATATCTTTTTGTCATATATATCACAAATTGTATAAACCTATAAGATTTTTAAGAGTATTTAATATCTAACTATTTAATTGTGATCCTTGAATTTAATTATTATATTAATTTTTTGTGATCCTTAATTTAAATAAAGAAATGACCAAGAATATGAATATTTATATAAGTTTCTTCTATTGCAGATACATAAAAAGAAGATAAACAAATATGGAGCAGTTTGAGTCACTCCTGACGTGCTGCGTCTGCTTGGACCGGTTCCGAAACCCGAAGCTCCTGCCATGTCAGCACAGCTTCTGTATGGAGCCGTGCATGGACGGCCTGGTCGACTATGTCAGACGACAGGTACGATTCCTAATCAGTTGAGACTAAAACTAAAATTTAATATTTCAGCTTCTTCGTGGAAAGCTTTTGTAAATATACAGGTGCTTGGTTTGGTTTGCTGTGCGTGTCTTTTTTTGCTTACAATACACTAACTTCCATTATTTTTACAGGTGAAATGTCCAGAATGCCGAGCGGAGCATCGAATCCCTTATCAGGGAGTACAAGGATTCCCTACGAACGTAACTCTCCAACGGTTCTTAGAACTGCATGCTCAAATTGCAGGAGAGCTGCCAGATCCCACTGCGGGACAGGTCATGGAAAGATGTAACGTGTGCTCAGAAAAAGCATATTGTGCGCCATGCGCTCATTGCGACAAGAAAGTATGTGAAGACTGCAAGTCTGCTCATATGGAAGTACTTCGTAGAGAAATCTCAAGGATCAATAACCAAATACGTCGTGGTATTAATAGGCTTCAAGATATTTTAAGTGTAGTTGAACGTAACACGGCTAATCTTCAAACAAATTGCGGTGCAGTTGCTGGTGAAGTTGATGAAATTCACAAAAGGCTAGCAAAGGCGCTTAAGGATAGGACGGATTTCCTGAGGAATGAAGTTGACCGTTATCTAGCTACCGAACTCCGAAACCTTACGAATCTCAAAGATAATCTAGAGTTAGAATTAAGTAATATACAAAGCAATTGTGATCTCGCCGACAAATACATGAACGATGACGTGGAATGGGAGGACACTGAATTAGTAGATACTAAAGAAATCTTCTTAAAAACTGTAGAATTTTTACGAAACTTTGATTATGAAGCGGGTGACTACAATCGTAGGATACGATTCATAATGACTCATGATCCCAACCAGCTTGTCATGCACGTCGCTAGCTATGGTGAATTAAATATTGCTCATCCTAACCCATATGCAGCGGGATTACAACCTAATCAAGGATTAACGAGATCTAAGAGTGACCATCGTCTAGCGTCCCAATTTCGTCAACAAGAAGAAGCTAAAGGATATACAGAAAATGAGGAACCTGTACTTGGTGGTCGTAAGTTTGGTGAACGTAGACCTCCTCCCCCAGAGAGGCATACAAGGGACTATGGCGCCACAGATGATTACAGTGGCTATGAATCTGAGCACAGACCATCACGCAGATTCCGTTCTCGCTTCGTAAGAAGTCACCAGCAAGATAATGACTCTGACTCAGAGCAAACTACACGGAGTGTTAAAGCGGAACAAAAGGAGAAAGAAAAAGAAAAAGTAGCCGATACAGAAGATGCTACACGAGGTCCTTTGAGTGGCATATTCAGACTAAGTGACTGTCCTCGCGTAATGCAAAGGATATTGGATGCGGACAGTGGTAAGAAGAAAGAAAAAAAAGAACCACCTCCACCCCCCAAGCCGGTTCAGCCAGCACCTCAACCGCAGCGTCGTGCACCACCAGCGAGGCAGCAGAGTGAAGACGATGAAATAACGCGACTCAAAAGACAAAACAAAGGTGCAGCTTCATCTCAAGAACCCGAGCGCACTACGCAAAGAGCCGCTGAGGAAGAAAGGAACTCAATAACTCGTAAACCACCGACACCAGCTCGGGAGGTGAGTTGGGACGAGGAGACAGATTGAAACACAATGACGAGTTATTCGAAATAGGACTTAGTGAAATCATCGATACTAACAAGGAAATACGCAACACTAACGGCATTCCATAATATACACTCCACGTCTAACTCATTTACATAAACACAACACTACAATAAAATTTTAGCAGATTACTATTTTGGTGTCAATACCGATTTAAGTATATTTCTCAGGCATCCAGTGATGGTGAATCCGATGAGTCTGTTGGATCGCTACAGCGCACACAGCGCAAGAATTCAGCTGCTGCGCCTAAGCCAAGTGCTGTAACACGGAGACCATCGGCGTCTGATGCGCCTACAGCACACCGTCCACCACCACGAGCTGCTAGCACTGAATCCACCGCATCTACAGAAAGCTCCGGCTCGGCGGTTAAACACACAGGTGCGATTCTATCTATCGCAGAATTAAAAGCGAAGTACGGCGAAGTTGGGCTCCCACCAAAACCACGCTCTCGCTTTTTGTCCGCAGGCAACGAGAGACCAACACCAGTAACAACGAATGGTACAGCCGGCGGCGCACAACGGGTACAAAGTCGGTTCATTGGCTCCCAACGTCCGACACCCGCCCCGGCGCCCGCCGAGCCGGCACACGAGGACTCCGACTCGAGTTCTGAAGAAGAAACCGACTCGTCAGAGGAGAGTGAAGAGGAGCCTGCACCGCAAAGAAAGCCCGAGAACCAGGCGATGTCCCGGAGTGACATAGGCCCGCTACTTGCACGTAGCACGAACGCTCGCAATGACGCTATCGAAAATAAATCTAATAAAGATACGCCAGTTCAGTCTCGTTACCGCACCCGACAACAATCTCAGCCAGAAGAAGAACCGACTTCTCGTTACGGTGCCAGTGGTTCATCGTACGGCAACCGCTATGGATCTAAGCCAAAAGAAGAAGAGGTGACATCTTCATTAGATGACGATTCAAAGTATCCCACTGCCAGGTCAAGGTACCTTGCTCTGAAGGAGCGTAGAAATCGTCTCGCACGAAGCAAAAGTAGCCATACGGGTTTTGGCGTTGGTGACGATGACGATCCGGACGAACCGGTATCACCAACTACTGCGTCACCGTCTGCGTATCTAGCGGCTCGATACGGCTCCGGCACAGGCGGTTCGGAGTTGTCTCGTAGCCGATCTTCACATGCGTTAAAATCGAGAGAGAGCTCGCCCGAGCGCCCGCCACCCGCTGAGAAAGATGGCGCGGCGTTGAGCTCTTGGGCGAGGTATTTGAAGAACAAATACGGTTCTCGAGGGAAAGAGCGGGATACGACTGGTACCGCGTCTAGCACGGCGCGTCGCCTGTCTCTCGGGCTGCCCTTGCGTTCAGCTAACGAGCTTGCCAGTTCTGATGACGATTCAAAAAACGCGGCAGGCTCCCCCATCTCCCCTACGGCGGCTACAGCAGCGGTAGCAGGTTAGAAAGACGAGTGGCGTGTATATAGGTTTGGTGCTTGTGGAAATAGGAGTGGCAATCGAATCAATTGTTACTGTGTTCTAATCGTATTTGTTTGCTCTTAGGTTTCGCAGCAGCAGGTTCCTCCCCTAGGAGCCAGTATCTGCAGAAACGCCGTTTACAATTCAGCGTGGGGAGTCGGGGGAGCGAACCCGGTTGCTTTACATGGCCTCGTGGCATCGCTGTAGGGCCCGACAATACTATGGTCGTGGCCGATTCATCCAACCACCGAGTACAGGTAAGAATTCCGTGATCATTGTTCGTTACCACATGATTTCTATAAAATTATTCTGATGGAATAAACCTAACTACAACGAATTGTATTTATCTAAATAAGTATCGTATATGAGTAAACATCATTATGAAGTGGTTAATTATAAAACTAGACATTTTTCTATCCATTTGGCTTAAAATAATACCAAGTGTTGTACACACGGCATATTTAGTCAAGCTTTTAAACATAAAATTTAGATCTTATAAGTGTACTTTAAATAAGCTTTGTTTAATGATAGAGCAAAATTAAAAATATGAATCACGTACTTTGTTTTCATTATTGTTAGTTACGGGTCTTTTATAAAAGAATAATTAGCTACATAGTACTAGACATTATTTGAAACATTGAAATATAACACACGAATGTACTATAGTAATGACTGCAGTAATAAATCACTTATTTCATTAACCGTAATATATCACGATAAAGTGTTAATGAAATTAGAATTTCATTACATATGCATCGATTTTATGCAATCAAATCAAATAATGATTTAATGTATAATTAAGATAAATCTCATGACAACATAGTTTAAAACCTTCTCGGTAAAGCAATATTTATATTGATTATATACTTGAATTCATACTTATACATATGTTTTGGATATATTGTTGACATTTTAATGGGGTTAGAGCCACTATACCTAATTCAACCGAAGTGATACCGCTTCCATACTTATTTTCAAAGTGAAATAGTTCATTATTCTTTAAAAAACCTAACAATATTACTTAGTATTATTTGAAGACAAAAAATAAACAGTCATGTTACATTCTTCCACTTAGTATATCGCATTTGCCCATTACGAACAAAAACACCAACTCACGCAAGGCTCCAGCTCTAAGCCCTACTAAATATCCATTACATAATACAATACTCGTACGTTTCACTCTCCTTAAATCTCAGTAAGCGGTTGCAGAGATCTTCAGGCACGTTGAGCCTCTGAAATGAGAAATTAATGTCAGTAAAAATGTTTACATTCTCATAAAAGTACGGAAACCGTTTGGCCTCGCTCCGTTGGCACGGTTCACGCGAAATATTTAATTCGAAACTACTATACGACTACTTATTATCCAAAATAATGTTCGGAATGTACTTGCCAAGACGCTGTCGCTGGCATATGATTGAGATATACCATAAGGAAGGAAAATTAGTGTTCTTAATGACAACTGCTTTTGTATAGATAGACACGTTAATTCCTAACGTTATAACGTTGTACCGGAAAACTATAAATAATATTATGTTACCTAAATTGTAATGACAAAAAAATACAAACTATCTACAAATGTAAGTTACAATTCTGTTTATCTCTGTATTATTGTATTATATGCGGAAATGTATTCGTTTTCTGTTTTACTAAAAACGCTAACAAATATGCTCAAGGTAAGGTGACCAATGCAGCATGTGGACACCGGTACACTTATACCCTGTATGCCACCCTTATACCCTGTACTGCTGGTATAAGTGTGGCGGTGGTTCTTCTGGAGTGGAACCACGAGTTCTACCTCCTACAAAAACAAAATTTTAACAAAAAATAAAACCGACTTCAATGTTATAAAAAAGTTAAAAATAATTTAAATACATGTTAGTTTAGTACATAGGCCTTAAGTCGAATTGATAACTTCCTCCTTTTTGAAGTCGGTTAAATAATGTCCCTTAATGTCCAAATATGACTGATATTATCAAGATTAATAAGTAAAGTATTTCGTATTTACTTTCCTCACATATATTTCCTTACGCCTTAGAGGTCCACTGTAACATAAGTCTTTCCTAAATGGCGTTATTTTCGTCGGTCCTGTGCAGTTTGTCCACCTTAATCAAGCAGTTTCAGCTATTTTAGCAGTTTGTTCCCTAATTACCATTAATTGTACACAACGAGATAATTTTATTTGCTTTATTCAAGACTAAAGCTCTATGCGGGGTTTCGTTGCACGATTTAATTATACTCAGAAGTTTAGCTGCTAGTTGTTGGATAAGTTTCACGTAAATTGCGAGGTTAAATGGAGAGTTACTTTATTTAGAAAATAGTTTATATGCAAGTTTGAAATTTTTTGTAACAAAGTATTTTTCAGAGCTTATTTATTTCAGCCCCTCAGGGGATGAAAAAATCCAAAAATCCCTATTTAATACTCATCGTTTTTACATAAGGAATTTCTTCTCAAATTGGATGATCAGCGTAGGGAAATGGTCCGGTATACCTTTTACTATTCCGGGTACAATCGCTGGTCAGACAGACATCTGATTTATGAATTATTAGATTTCTGTTCTGAGTCTAGGTGTTTGTTCATTTATGTGTTTGTCTACGACACTCACAACACAGTATGACAATTCTAGTGTGGGTTATCATTTTTAATCGTTATTTTCATGCCTCTAAACTAACTAAACTAACCCTCTAAACTAGTGCAAATGGTATAACGACGAGTAGGTGTTTTTAAACCGGTAACGTTGATAACCAAAGAGAAGATTAAATCGTGTAAATTAAATTTACTTAATTGTTATAACAATGTATTAAATTATATTATGATTGTAAGTTAAAACATTATTAGATGTCCATTATCGTATCTACTCTCAGAAATAAACGTGTTCAATAGGTGGTAGAATTCTAGAATGCGGTAAAACCCTTGGACTCCAAAAGCAATACAGAGTAAGGTAAAGCTGTGCTATATTTTGCTCTTAAGGATGTTTTCAGGGGGTAGGATGACATCTGTGAGTGACCTCAGTTAAAACTTTAACCTTAATTAGTGTTGACTAATGAGTCTATATGTGGTAGCGTTCACTTACCATCAAGTTGACTTTATCATAAAGTCAACTTGATGGTAAGTGCTATAATATTAACTTTAGTAAAAATTCTCATAATAAACTTAATTATACAGTAAATTAATTCTCCAAACTCGTGTAATATCCCGAAATAATAAAGGCAAATAAAATTATCGTAGCTAAGTAAAATATCAGACGAACGAGTTATTCGGATTTTCCCGTCTTAATCTCCACGAAGATATTTACTTCGTGAAACAGAATTTGATTAGTTTTTGCTTAGTGCTCAATTTGATTAAGAGCGTCTGGATTTGTATTAAATACAAATATAAATTGTATTAACGTGATTCAGGTTATTTATATTGTCTTAAATATTACGCTTTTAGTCGAAAATAATGTATGTTTTTTGGTTTGAAACTTATGAAAATAGAGGCTTACTTGAGAGATATAATATTTTTAACATAGCTGCCTTCAAATATTAAGTTAAAACGTATTAGTGTAGACCCAGCATTGAATAAAATAGGTGAATCGGTATTACCGCACTCAATACAATAAGTTTTTGAATACTGCGGTTGCAATTAGGTTATTAATAAATTCGAACCTGAGTTTCAAAAATTTTAGAATATCAGCTGAACATGTTCTTACCTGTTTGTAAAAGTTAAACTCAACGAAAAGATAGAACAGTGGCTTACTTAGATAGTTCTATTCGTATTACCGTATTTACCGTAAGTCTAATTACGACTTTAACCGCAAATTAAACTTTTACGCGTTTGTGTCAAGTTAATGTTACGATTATTCTATTTGTTAAAATATAATATTACTCTTTTCACATTTATTATTTTACTGTAGCATAAAATTTATTTTTTTGCCGCAGGTGTTCGACTCAAACGGCATATTCGTGAAAGAGTTCGGGCAGTACGGCAGCGGCGAGGGCGAGTTTGACTGCCTCGCCGGCGTCGCCGTAAACCGCATTGGACAATATATCATCGCCGACAGATACAATCATCGCATACAGGTGAGTAAAGGGTTATTCTTTTATTATCTCATTTTACAAGCGTATAACAAAACGATAGATATTAAGTGTATGATATTGTATAGTAACTTATTATAAGAAAAGTGAGGTAATGTACTGTACTTAATTTGCGTTTAAATGCGATTGCAGCAAATAAGTTATTAGTATTCGATACGTCATACGGCAAAAAGATGGCAAAAAAAAGAAATTGATAGTGTGCTAATATTTCTGAAAAACTATATAATTCATTATATTCGAATATTAATATAAACTATTTATTTACTTAACTGGATACTGTAATTGGCCTGCAACTTGGCTTAGTTATTGTTAAAAAAAAAAAAATAGAAAAGGAAATAATGGTCATTCGTTAGATTATATAACGAAGAAGATTAATATCACAATAATAATATTATTTATAAATGTTCAGCTTTTACCTGAAAACCTTCGGAAAATGAAAACAAATGGAAGCCGTTACTGTTCATTGTACATTTGACTTCCGGCGCACGTACTGCTATATATCTTCTTTGTTAGTAAATATTCCGAATTTATTTTCCAAACATATATATTATCCGGAGTCACGTTTTACTATTTGTTGGCTTGGACATTTATGGTACGAAGCTAAAGATAATAAAGATAGTGGAATAATAACTTGGCGAGGTAAATTCTCTTTGTTTTGGCTGTAGCCATACTAAGACCTATTTCTGTATTATAGCAGCAGAGTTGCTGCTTTTTGGGGTTCCGTACCTAAAGGATAAAAACGGGATTCTATTACTAAGAGTGTTTCATCCGTCTGTCTGTCTATCACCAGGCTGTACCTCATGAACCACGATAGCTAGACAGTTGACATTTCCACAGGTGATGTATTTATGTTGCAATTTAACAACAAATAAAAAATGAATAAAATAAAGATTTAAAAGCGGGTCCTATGCAAAAAAAAACTTGATTGTTTTGTGCAGAACCTTCGTGCATTAGTCCAAATTACACTTATCTGGTTACTTAGTTAAAAAGATGTCATATTCAATTAGTAGAAATATTCAAATTAATTCTAATGAGCAATTTTCTGCTCTGTTATTTGGTGATATTAACAGGGAGAAAATAAAAGCCTGTTTTCCACAAAACAAAGTCCATTGTGTAGAGATACAAAACATGATGTAACAGAAAAAAATAGGTAATTAAACTACTAAGATAATTGCATCGAAATTAAGTTAGTCCGGCTCTTACCGAGTAAATACGAATACAAAAGCAAAGGTTTACTCAATAAGTGTGTTTCGTCATATTACGTGAGTCATGCAATTATACAAACTAAATTGTATTATGCTTTCACAGCGTCCCACAACTTGTGTGAATACTAACTGATGTACAAAGTTAAGCTCGAGTTCTCCCAGCGACTATCCAGCAATTACAGGCAGCTCACTTTTATATGCAGCGATCATCTTAGTTTTTCATTCATAATAGACTTCATGCGCGAAAAAGTTTTGCTTTTTTTACGACACTTAGAATCCAAATCTAATTTAAAAAATGTCAGTGATAATCGTAGTCTAATTGATGTGAAACATCTATAGTCGCAGCTAAACCTGATTGTTGGCGTTGCGATGATTGCCTTTATTTATTTTAGCGCCATCTGTTATATGTTTTCGGAACTATTAAGTATCGAACAAAACTAAACGCGTTGCAGTGTTTGTTCTACTTAGTGCTGTTCGTAGATGGTGTGATTTTCATTATGTTGTATATTTAGTGCCTGTCGCAATCTTTTGTTTTATACATATAACTTGTACGAACTCGATGTTTCACATCTGCCAGGCGTATCGTGACGGCAATATTCTACAATTATATTTTCATACTTTTAAATTGTCAATCGTATTTGTTGCATATAAAATCATTCTACTGTACCATACCGGTAGTACACACAGGCTCTAATACTGTCAATATAACCCTAAAGGTAACTAATACAGCAAACCACAAAATTTCCTGAAAGGGCGATTAAGTATAATTATAATTATTATACAATGGTAATTAATAACAGCAACACGTCGTGATGCGTGACGTGAGAGTATGATAGGATCATTACAGCGACAGATGGGTTGAGGGGAAGCGGATGATTAAATTTCGTTGCTGACGGTTTAAATCCGCAAAAAATAGAATAATATAATAGAATAAGTTTTTAATAATGCATTTTTTTACACTTTAAACGCAATTAAACGTGGTAATTGAAACTCTATAGGATAGTGCATATACTATAGTATTATAGGTACTTGAACTATGATCACCATATCGGTCATTCGGGCAGATGGACAAAATACAGCAGCTTTGCATCCCAATTCATCTGAAGTCTTAATTATTTTTTGGTGTGGGTTTTTAGTATGAGTATTTTGTATACGTCTTTGTGTACACTTGATGTTATTAAGGGTATATTATTGTTGGTGATTCTAAAAAGCTTCTCTACCCAAGGACTACAAAATATTCATTTCAAGCGTCAATCGCTCTGCGTTACAAGCGTCAATTGCTCTGAGTTACAAGCGTCAATTGCTCTGCGTTACAAGTGTTTTCCGCTGCGAGCGTCAGCATTTCGTTTGTAAAAGTTAATTTTTTTTTAAAGTTATTCTACGGTAACGTTTGCAATTTGAAACAAATGTTTTGTGGCCGAGCGTTAAGCATCAAAGCTCAAATCAACGTTTTAATTACATATATACATATAATCCTGATCATAAAATACCATGCCGCCATAATCGAAGAAGGGTTCTTACACTCGACAAGTCTACTTTCTACCCCTGACTAAGTTGTAACGCCTCATATGGCAGAGTTAGGAAACATTTTCATACTTATGAATTCCCAAATCGTAATTATAATAATTCATACAATTAAAATTAATGACGTGAACACAGCGTGTCGCGAGGCGTGCCGCGGGATTGTAATTGGTTCATTTTGATGACACATAAGTGCCTTATTTTATGTAAGGCCGCAGTCATATTCAATGGTGAATGTATAGGCTTCTGGTATAGCAGCGGCGGCCACAAATATTCTGGCCTTATAAAAGCCGTAAAACACATATTGTGACATATTTACTTACATACGGCGTGGTAATTTAGTCCTAGGACTTAAATAAAATTCTTAAGGACAGCATCGAGATTTAAGACAGTTTACATTTTTTGAAATCAATAGTAAGTGCTATTGAAATAAATGCAAGATGAAATATTCAAGGAAACTTAATATAAGGACTTTCAGCTCGAAATGAGAGATAGTCGACTATAACCAAACTTGTATAAACCTTTGCTAAGGTAACCTACCTTAACATTTTTTTGAAACCTACTTATCGTAGGCTACAGATATTTCAAAGGTAACGGTCAAAAAACGAATTTCACACATATAAAATAATACTTTTCTGAGTCTATGGTTAATAAAAATAAATAATAATAAAAATGTGATTTATACAGGTATGAACGCAGCCTTAATATAAATCACATTTAGTTTGTTGCAATTTTGAAAAGGTAGAAGTTTTCGAAATGTGTCTTACACGAGACCCTGAGACAGATTTGCGAACTTTAAAATTATATCACGCGACTTTAGTAAAGTTTAAATTTAATATCTGTGTACCTGATTTCTTATCTGTGCTCTTGGAGCTCACAGATTTATTACGTTGGTAGGATTGAATACCAGCATATATTCCGTACCATAGACATAATATCTGACGAACAAAATAATGTCGATGAACATATTAATAAAAAAAAACACGCCTTCTACACTCATAGCCCCACACTAGGATTTTTTCCTGTGTCGTGGGTGCCATGAACACACAAACACGAATACACAAACATCTAGACCCAGAACAGAAATCTAAACTCATTATTCGTATTTCTGTCTGGCCGGGAATCGAACCCGGGACCCATTGCGCGTCAGACCGGTATGGTAACCGCTCAACCACGCGGG
>DWNE01002509.1:0-18666 GCA_018249875.1 Cecropterus toxeus | reverse complement strand
CCCGGTCGAACTACATTGGTTCTACCACCTGGCAGTAGTTAATATTTTGTTCGCTAATAAATCAATCATTACGCTATATGATAAATCATTTCGTTATATTTATGACGTTATCTATTAGTAATTTACCGAAATATAGCTATTTTTATATAGTGGTAGCAAGGTACAACAGGTTACCAAAAGCATTGGTAGCCTGTTGTACCTTGATATGTGTCTTTTGTTTCATTAACTATGTTTTGGTGTACAATAAAGATATTTTGTATTGTATTGTATTTTTTTTTATATTCTCAGGTGACTTTGCCGCTGGACAGCACAGTGACCGGCGACGTGATGATCGTAGCGTACCACGCGCGGCAGCAGCTCGGCCGCTTCCAACGCGTGCCGATGCTCTCTGTTTCTTTCCATACCGGCTTCCTCAACTATGATCAACATGCTATCAAGTTTACCAAGTAAGGATGGAATATATGTTCTACGTACTTATCGTTTATTTGACGCAAGAACGATCTTAAAGTGTATTTTGTTGTAAGTTTGTGTGGTGTAAGTTACGATGATAATATTTTTTATCATAAAACAAAAAAATATGTGTTATCGCTTATGTTAGATAGTCGCTTATGTAAGAGACGTAGGATTGTAATGAAATTACAATTACCTTTATTAGGATGAACACAGTGTAAACAGTAGGCCAGTCGATAAATGATAATAGCACGCGGTGGACATTTACGAATTCGCTTTAAATTAGGCTGCAAATTATAAATAACTCATATGTATCACACATTATTTCCGTATTGACTTTTTTGTAAAAGTTAAAGTTTTTTTTTTTATTTTTGGTTTACAAACAAACGTACAAAATGATCTTCTTGCTCTAGATCGGAAATCGACGGTATAGACGACACGCTACCGGTAAACGAGCACTTCTCCTCCAACGTATCAGTGGTGATCAGCTTGGTTGTACAGAACGGAGAGCGCCGCAAACCACGTTGCGACCTCTGGGAGGAGGATCATTCCTTCCCAGTCCGTACGCCCGACGTCCTCTTCTCAACCAACCTAGAGAGGGACGAGACTATTGATAACTTTGGTGAGTGAAACTTGTAAAATCGTTGGGATTTGAACTCGATGAAACAAAAAATGTGTTACGAAAGCAATTGTCGGTACTACAACTAGACGCACCCCTTTCTGAATCTCGCTAACGACTTTAATTTGTAGGTTGTATAAGAGCTCAAGTTCATGCGAATTAAATATTATTAATTTTTACTTCTGGTGTGTGTGAATGCACACATGTTTAAATTTTTTATTAAATTTTATGAAATCAAATATGTACTAGATTAAGTGTTGCATACAAATACAGCTCAAAAAAAAACGATATATTCAGAAATGAAAATGTGGATTTTGTCATAAAAGCATTTAAATGAAAGCCAACCTTATTGTTGTACATTAAAATTTTAAAAGCACACTGAGCCATTATAACGCGTCCGTTCGTTGGCTATAGTTGGACGATACTAAATCGAAATAAGAGCACAATTTCATTTGTGCTCTTATTTCTCTTGCCGTTTTTGGTACCGTAACCCTTAATCTAGTGTATATTTGATCGAAGCTTTAAGTCGTTAATAGTGCAGTCCATCGGAAAATACTGAACCATAGAGGACCGCCACGAGTCCATGTGGTGTAAATGGTACTACAACTTTCGTCGATTGGGGCGGTGCGTGGTTCCTTCCCATGCTCTTCAAACCAGAACACAACAATGCTTTAAACTGCTGCACAGGGCAAAAGTAGGTATGGTTATGGTGCCAAAATAAAAAGTTGAAATGCCTTCAAATTGAAGTCAAAAAGTTCTACCGGTTCTAAAGGGTTCGCAATGTATGATGATAATTAAACTTATCTATATTTTAATAATATTTCTTAGATAAATAAACGATTAAGTATTAGTAGTAGAAATATTTAACTATGTTTATCATGCCTTGAATGGAGGTTTTTACCTTCTCTAATTATATTTTATGAGCATAAAATATATTTGTAAACTTTAAGCTCATTCCAACTACCTACTCTAATATTAGTTTTCTTAAAAACAATCATTATTTTAATTTTAACCCATCATTGCAAAATACATCACAATGTATGATCAAAAACGAATACAATAATTATTTCGAAGAAACGTAATAATCTCATAATATTTTAGTAGAGACAAATATCTTGGATCTTCTTATGACACTATACCGGTCACGCAGTGGGTTCCAGGTTCGATCCCCAGCTTGACTAACATCTGAATGATGAATTTAGATATCTGTTTTAGTTTGGATGTTTATGTATGTTCATTATTTATGACTGGCCGAAATACTGAATTACATTTCTGAATCTGAATTACAATACTGAATTCTAATTACATTTTGGATTACCAGCGACCTTAAATTCATACAATGTATTCATGTTTGTTTGCATCGGTGGTACCCAAGACACGGGAGAAATTCCTGATGAAAGGCTATAAGTGTAGCGTGTAAAGCTATGTAATGATTCATGACTTCATGTTTAGAAATTGTTATCTAATGGTGTTCTTGTGTCTACGGCAAATTAGAATCGCTTAAAAGATCTGATAAACCATTAAAATAAGTAAAACGCATACAACACAATAACACGTACTTACCGTATCATATAGATTAATCACACAGTATCTGTAGTACATACATCAAGGCATTTGATACGAAAGCTTGCAACAATGGGCGCCCTTCACCCGGTTATGTTAATGCATTACTCACTCGATTATTGGAATGGAGCAAACTGTCCGTCTGTTGTGGTTTGCCATTGTTGTAAGGAAATGAGTCAGGTTAGGGAGAAATGGCCGACGCATGAGTACGGAGAAAAGTTACTCCTGAAGTGAAATGGAACGGAATGTATTTTTCTAACTTGTGAGTAGCTTTAATTTTATTATTTAGTTTGAACCGTATTAGCCAGTATGGTTACCTAAGGAAATAGGTAGCTCGACCTAAGGATGAGATAAACCTTAAACCCATTACTGAAGGCTGCGCCTATTAGCAGCAGATGATTGTATGACCGTCCAGCACGTCCTTTTTATCATTCAGCTTCAGTAAGAATTTTTACATCATAGAGAGTCGATTTTTAGACTTATAAGTTCAGTCGTTAGATTTTTTTAATTTAAAAACACGCTTAAAAAGACGCTTACTACACTCATAGCCCTACAGTAAGATTTTCTCTTATGTCGTGAGTGCCACTAACACACAAATACGAATACACAAACACCCAGAACAGAATTGAAACTCAACATTCACATTTCTGTCTGGTCGATGATCGAACCCGGAACCCACTGCGTGTCAGACTGGTATGGTGACCGCTCCGCCACGCGGGTCGTCAAATTATAAAAGTAGTAAGTGTATATGCAATTTACGTTATAATTCTATTAAAGCTCAAATATATAGATATTCGTATCATACAAATTATAAGATGTTATAGTTCGAATATTACCTTAGAAAGAATACGTTTTGTCCTACTCGTATAAAAATGTGCACAATGTTTTGTTTCAGGCTTAGTCGCTTTTTATGTCATAACATATATAACAAAACTAAATAAAGTATTCGCGCCTCAAAGATTTGCTGTTTTTTAGCGTTATTTTTATTTAAAATGGAAACTTAAAAGTCTGAAACCAAACAGTATAGTTACATCACGAAAATGATCGCCATCTTTAAATAGCGAAAAATATGAAATCAAAAGTAACCTATAGTCTGACCAGTTAAATAAGCTACATCCATTTAAAATTGCATGTCTATCGTACCAGTGGTTCTTGCGTGATTAAGAAACACACATACACACCTCCTCATATTTATATATTAGTATGGATATCAAGGATGGTGTACAACCCTCTTTAGTAAAACTCCCATCATATCGATCACGGCTGAGCCCACATCATTTGTCAACGGTGCCCGCTAATATGTCACTGAGGACGTATGGACAAGCTCCCCTATAAACGTATACCCACATTTTACAATTATTTCGGGATAAAATGTGTATGAGTTGTATAATTTCATTTCTTTAGAAAACTGTCACTAATGTAGATTTCTTAATTGTTTGATTCCTGACTAAAACAACGTGACAAAATAAGTTTATTCCATTTTAAATCAAAGAAGTGTTTTTTCATAACATATGACATTTCAACGTAGTCCTGATCATAGTAATTTAAGAAGTTTATAATTTGAAATAACGTTTGTTTTAATAGTAACAGTGATAAACAGATATTAGTGACCATAAAAAATTGGGGATTTCTCTCTAAATTACTGATTGTGAAGCACACAAGTAAATAACTAATACAAATCTTTCTAAAATTATATAAGCGAAAGTTTGTGAGGATGTACGTGTTTGTTATTCAATCACGCAAAAATTAATGGTCCGATTTTGCTAAAAGTTGGATACAAACACATTTAGTTTATGATATTTATTAAAACATAGGATACGCAAACATGGAATGCAGTGGTTAGTTTATATAAATCACTAATAATGCAAAGTTTGGTGCATATGGATACAGTTAGTGTTTTGTGTCATGATATGAAACCTAAATAAAAAAGTAAAACGACCTAGACGTAG
This sequence comes from Cecropterus toxeus, assembly GCA_018249875.1. Lineage (NCBI taxonomy): Eukaryota > Metazoa > Arthropoda > Insecta > Lepidoptera > Hesperiidae > Cecropterus > Cecropterus toxeus. The sequence continues at coordinate 14,085 of DWNE01002509.1, read as the reverse complement.
GGTAGATAGGTTAATCTACCACTAGTGCTTGTTAACGGTTTCTCCCCGCCACCGCAGTTTCGCCGTGACCACGATCCATGTAACTTGGTCGAAATATCGGCAAAAGAAATTCAAAAAGCGCATATCGTGACCTGTAACATATAAAAACATAGGATACTTCTTACTGTGGTAAGCATGACCGAAGCGTTCAGAAACGCGGGAATAACCTAGTATCTAATACAAATATTATAGATTATTAATAGACGTTCATTACAAAAGAACTTAGGCGTCAAGACCTATTACCATTATGCGTTGCATGCAAAAAAATATTCAATCTCATAAAATAAAAAAAAATAAAACATCAAACATAAATGTATACCCGTCACCATATTTTTTATTATCGTTTTATTACTATTGTTACCATATTTTTCCAATGTTTGTGCTGATGCCTTTAGGAGACATTGCGTGCGAATGTGCGCGTTGATACATAGTGCGCGCGCATTCAAACTGTGCGCATTTGTTCCGCGCTAAACGCGTATCACCTTTACACCTGGGGACGGTTCATGCAATATTGAACCAGTTGCAACCTTTTATGTTCCCCTGCCACAAGCACCACGATGGTGGAAATTAGAAGATACTGTTGTACGAGTAAATCGAATTTGTTAAGATATAGTGGACCTAACGTAGCATAACGTAGACCATGAGTAGCAACGCATTGAGGCTAACTTATGGTTGATTACAGATGTGGGCAGTAGCCACTTACCATCAGGTGAACTGCATGCTCGTTTGCTACTTCCATATTACGAAAATAAATGGAAAGTTCTCCAACAGCTTGTAAATTGCTAGCGTACACGTTCCACGTTGTATATACATATTGCACTGGTATTTACACTTAAAAAAATGCACTTCATTGCATAAACCGGTCCAAGCACGCCCGCACGCGTAGCTAAGCGATGCGTGCTATCCGCAGGTGTAGCCGGCCTTATCGGGGGGTCATTTTTAAACCCATCCCCACCTAGCCATGAGCCATGGGACATATGAACGAAACATGCCCATTGCAACTTGAGTTACAGCGGCCATTTGTGTAAGGATCGAAGAGGGAAATAAATTTTGTATGGAAGACCACTAAAGAACATTGAATCGTTTCAATGAGTAGTTTATTGTAAAATACTATGTTTAAATGGTGGAATACTAACTGAATTTTAAGTGTTTATATCCTCGAAAGGTGGAAGAAACAGTAACATACTGCGTAACAGTGGAGGTTCCAAAGTCGCTATTTCTAAGGTGAACCTTATGCGTTTGGTTACAATAACCGGAACCTACCATACCTACAATACCATCAGGTGGATTTCAAGCAAACGATATTGTTGTCGCTACTCGCCAATGAAGATCAATGTCCATTCAGATGAGTTCATTCCATTGTTTAGCAAGTATCGTACTAAATCCGATCATACTGCAATTAACATATTATGGTTTAGCCCTGGAAGTAGCCTAATGTCACTCGAAATATTGATACGATTCTAATAATATGTTATACGTCATAATCCGTCAAGCCGTTTGGGCAGTTACACGTGGCAAAGAAATAGGAAATAGCAATAGAAATAAAAATAGAAATAGAAAATAGTTTATTTCTCAATTACATTATACAAACTACTGTCGAGGCACCCTTTTAAGTAAATTAACCTGAGCCAGGATGCCCCGCTCTTCCTTTATATAAAATTACGAAAGTTAAATTAAATCATACTATTTTCTAACTTATATTAAAGTGAGTGTAAGTGTGCGTGTGCGTGTTTGAGTGTATGTATGAATGCGTGCAAGTGTGTGTACGATTGTTCATGTTTGTGTGTGTGATGGGTACGTCTGAGTGTGTTTGGACATACCTACGCTGGAAAAACATTACCCTCCTTCTGACTTGAATTCCTTCTGAATGTAACGAACTTCCTTTCTGATATATCAGAGTGTGTCTGAACATACATACGCTGTAAAAACATTACCCTCCTTCTGACTCATTCGGGTAGTAAAGTTAAAGAATGTAAAAAAATAATAATTAGGTGCATAATAAATATGGTGTAGAAAATAAACACCTGTAAGCAAAGTGACATAATCATTAAAACCCATTATAATTGCCGGCGATCGAGAATAAAACCCGCTGATACGAATCGTTCAGATATTTAATATTCCTACTGAGCTTCGATCTTTCATCGGAGTCTGTTCGTAATGAATACTAGCATAACTTTGTGACTTTGCACTAAGGTAATATTTATTCTAATTATAAATGTGAATGATAATGTTTGTTTTTTACGTTTTCACGCCAAACTACTCAACCGATTATCATGAAACTTTGTACACTTATTGTATTAGAAAATGCATGAGATATATCTTTTTATTTTAAAAAATATGTTAAAAAACATTTGGCAGACATGATTCCTTGTCAAAAAATTGAAAATCTAGCAAGTTCAAAGCCTTCAGACTAATACCTTAATGATTTTATAGCTTCAGCTGTGTTGAATTTTTGTATATTTGTCGTTCTGTCACTTATAAGCGACACTAAAACTATTTCAATTTTTGAGGTTAGTTGTAAGTTTATTGTATTAGTTAACGCAAGCGAAGCCGCGTTTAAAAGCTAGTTTAAGATAAATATGTTAAATTATTACTATTTTTTTACATATGCAAGTTATGAAAGTGTCACTTCTTTAGAATCGTTGTGATTTGAAACTTGATTAAAGAAAATACGTTACGAAAGCAATTGTCGATGCTACAACTAGATGGCACTGTTCAACTTTCTTAATCACGCTAACGATTTTACATTGTAGTTTATAGTTGCAATAGTAGCTCAAGTTTCGTATATGCGACATGAGTTGTCCGAATATCGGCTGCAGAGATAAATTAATTGTTTTTTGAAATGGCATTAGTATTTGCAATTCACTAAGACAAATATGCAGGCAAATATTAATTTTGTAGGTAGTAGAACCAGTGCAGTTCGACCTGAAAGGTACCACCGCCACACCTATTTGTATGGTGAAGCAGCTCTTACGTTTCACAGGAAGAGTTAGTTACCGACTCACTTATATATGAGGCGATCATCTTAATTCTCAGCAGAAGCAACATATCTGTGATTGTCTTCATATAGTACTCTTGTTCTGTATAAAGTTGCTTAGACGACAGTGTTCACTTACTATCAGGTGTATCCCATGCTCCTTTGCTATTTCAATCTAAAAAATAAGTCTAACACATGCCATTCCAAATCTAAATCTAGTCTGATACTGTATTCCGATTTTCCATAAAACTGTGATGCTTTACAGCCATAAACATTTATCATCAAACAAACAAACATTCATTTAATTTATGTTAGTATAACATTTTAATAGGAACACGGATTCCAAGAAACTTTATCCCGTGCAATATATTGGGAAATATGTATTAGTAAGGCAAGGGCTCTGCCCACCCCGGCTATAAATTAGTGTACTTAATTATTAATTTCTTTAAGTACAAGATAAGATATATTTGAACAACCTGACTGGGACTGCCCAGGTCATATGTAACACTAACGATTTTATTTCTTTTATAATTTGCACAGAGTAGACTAGGCATAGAGGTACCTACGATATTATTCAAATTAATTTACTGTACAGTTTACATTTAATTTATTTATGGGTTTTCTTTACATACTTTTTGTTAATGTTGCCCAGAATGAATTTGTATTTTTTTTTTTTTTGGTAACTTTTTAATGTTACTAATTCAGAAACTAATATTACATGCAGCTTCTTATAATAATACCATTAAAATAGTAAACGTTTTTTCGCTTAAATTGTCCCAAAATAAGACAAAAGCCTTTTATCTGGAGATAATTTAAGAGAACTTGGTTTCTATGCTAAATATTATTTACCTCTACTCATTTATTAAAATATCTTACAGTATATAAAAAAACAACTTTTTATGAAATATAGACGGGTAGCAAATGGAAGTTACGTACAAGAACACAGCGATGGATAACACAGTTATAAAGCAGACATAGATGTTGGGCTGACGAACCACGATTAATATTTTTATACAATGGAAGTATTAATCGTGCATGCAATCCGATTTAAATTGCAGGGCAAATAGGATTCAACTCCAACCTGAGGTTGATCACACATGCGTTGCTACCCTTAGACCTGACGCCTCGAATAGTAATGTCTCCCCTTACACCCTTTAAACCAGAATATAGGAATGTTAAAGACTACTAATATTAAGAAACAACAGGTATTTCCGAGATTCTATCACCTTTAAATGAATCAATTTATTAAACCTCTATAGAATACACTACTCTGTGCCTACGTCGAGCCGTGGACGGAGAACGCGGGCGTCTCCGCGATCGTAGCCCGAGATTACACTCGTATAAACATTGTAAATTATATTTATTACGTTATATTCGGCCGATGATATTTGTTTAACCCTATCAAACGCGAGGAACGCCCCTCGACCGAGCTTATTCTCTTTCGATTTCTCTTCGTATTGTGACGAAATCGTGTTGTTGCTAAGCGCTTGCGAAGAACGCTTACTCTGTGTTCGTTCGATGTGTCAAATTAGGTGTCTAGATGTATTTTTAAAGTGAAACGGGCCTGTAGAGGTTTTCAATTCGATGCAAGTAATATAAGTATATTCGGAATAAAATAGATTCTGTCATTTCTTCTACAGTTGTATATTTTAGTGTGAAAGTCCTATCAAAATCGGTTCAATTGTTTAAAATAAACGGCTATAAAGAGAAAGACAGACATTAAGATTTAAAAGAAAGATGAAAAAGAAATAAGCTTAGAATAGGGTGCCACGATATATTTCATTTTATTTAAAGATAAACTTTTCAATAAATCTGATTATTTACTTTCCATATTTTAAAAATTGTACGAAATTTCATGTTTATCAATTCACGAGTTTAAACTTTTCCTGTCTGTTAGTGTTAACGTTCTCTTAAGTAGAAAACAAGTTATATATTTTATGTTAAACTGGTACGCATATCCTTAGTAATATTCAGAGTAATACACAATATTTTCCTTCACTCAACTTATTTAGATGAACGGCGCGAGGTGTTCGATCGGTTGCCACTCTTTGTCGATGCGACACGGCTTTTACCGCCACCAAACACTCCGTACGACAAATACGGCCTTCAAATATTTGTCGAGCGGTCGCCACGACAAATTTCTGTGTCGGAACTGTCGCCCCGGACCGCGGTGTGGGAACAATGGACGTACAAACGTGTCGTGGCTAATGACTGGACGAATCACGTTTGTTTTATAGCCCGTGTTTGCTTTGGCGAGCCACACTTGACATTTTTCGTAGCAATAGTGGTTGATGGTACACCCGTCCACCGGCTTTTAGAAACTCTGATTTTTATAATATAGAAGTAGCAAACGAGCATTCAGTTCGACTCATGGATAGTTGTTACTGCCGCCCATGGCTATTTTTAACAAACCTCAAATAAGATTAGTTCAAGTATGAGGTTAGCCTGAGGTGTGTTGCTACTAAGGACTAAGTTGATAAATATAATATGATGCCTTTGATATGTCTCTCTTACCACACCCTTCACACCAGAACACAGCAGCGCTATACATTACTGTTATTAAGTAGAAATGGGTGTGACGGCGATGCTCCAGGAGTTGAACTACAAAAGGCACCATATTTAAAACCCGCGAATAATTTATTAGATAATCCTAGAAACTTAACAGCGTTTCTGTAGTTTCACAAGAGATGAATAAGAATAAGAAGAAGTAATACGAAATACTTAATTTATACGGCTTATGTTACAGTTCTATATCTCATCCAAATGCTAGGCCTTATAACATTGAAGAGTATTGGGGCATACACTGCTACGAGTCTAGATTAACGATATTATTATAATTATAAAAGTAAAGCAGATTATCTTATTAGCGAGTTAAAGTTACGTTAGAATAAGTCTAGCCATTAAAACAAACACATTATACAGAGTTATACATAGAAGTTAATAGTATATTTTTATATGGTATCGGATAACATCGTACATATTGTGATGAGTTTCGAAAATAGCAGGCAACGTGAAGAGTCATTCCATACATACGTGAATATTCAAACATTTTCGATTCTACATTCAAAGTGTACAACTAGTGCGTAGGCCGCTTAATGTCAACAGCGGCTACCGGGCGCTACCGGCCGCCACCTCACGTGTACTCGCTACCTTATTCCAAGATGTTCATGTGTTTTCTTAAGAAAAATGCTTATGTACTTTCCAATCCACTCACACTCAACTTAGCATAAGTGGATATAATACAATGTATAGACTTAACTGTTGTTTAACTTTTAAGTGAAATTGAACGAGGGATTAAAGATTTTTTTGGATTTTTTTGGTTTCATTAAAACAAATGTGAAGATGTTCATATTTGTTTTAAAGAAAATGAAATAGGAAAAATACATGGTGTCTAATCAATCATTAATTCATTTGCGGTCGGACTCTGCGGCGCCAACACTACCCCTATTTCCGAACAATAATAGCAATGTTAAATTATGTAATTATAGATATATTATATAAGAGGCAGCTAAACGGGGGCTTCCAGGGTTGCAGGCGGCAAGAGTGGAAGCTCCAACGTCCAGTCAACTGATTAAATTTATTGTGACATTCCAATATATAATATATAAGTAGGACTCTTCAAAAATGGTACAGAAATGACTCTTCTTCATAAACTGCGATGTGTTGACGATTCTTTTAGTGTTGCAAATGTCCACAGGCGACGGGGGTACTTTCTATCGTATAGCTCCTCTCCTTTATTGTTAGATCTTAATATTTAAAAACTGTTGTCTCTATAATAATATATGCTAAATGTATGTTTTGTAGTTACGACTATAAATGACGGTTGTTTAAATTGTCATAGATCGAAAGTAGGTACAAGGCAATGTTCAAACACCAATTTCTGTAAAATAGAGGCTAAAGTAGACGTAAGGACACGTGGCGCCAGAGCCTTTGTGAAAGTGGTTTTAGTACTGGTAAAATAGACGAACGGTTTAAAATTAAAAAATAATATCGAACAATAAGAATAAAAGGGACCGAATACATTTGCATTTAGAGGGAATAAAATTGTGTTGGGATTTTGGGAAGTGTCTTAAAATTTAGTAATATTTATCTGCGTCCGTCGTTAGCACGAAATCGTCAGTTAGTTTGAGAAAATTACTACGTATTTAAGTCATTTTTTATTTTAATCCCTTACAGTCCCATTATGCCATACATATAACAATTATTTTCAAGAGTTTATTACGTTTATTAGTACAATTAGCTATTTCTTGAAATCTCAATTAAATTATATATGACTTTACAAATAACCTGTATTTTTATAATAAACAATATTATTAATAATTACACATTAATATCTAATGCTCTCATTTTTTTATTTAAGGAAAAGAATATATAGTACTTTTAGATCACACTTAGTCGCGCATGTTTCTGTGTATAGTATTCTAAGCGAAAAAAAGCCGCGTTGCAGCCGCTCGTCTGTACAATCGAAGCCGGAACAAAACCCGGCTATTGTCGTAAAAGTGTCATCGTATGTGGGATGACACTATAAAGACGGATCGTGGGCGAGGCCCAATGCTGATGGTTTCCTTATAGCCGGAGGATATATGGGTGAAAGATTTATCCGCTTTATTTGGAAATTGTCAGTCTTTGGTACAATTTCTTTAAGGATAAATACTAGTTTAAGTTCACTTTTAGTCATATAATGTATTTTGTGCTTGGCTCCGATGCGAAAAGAGGGGTGTTGCAAGTTTAGCGTGTGTCTGTCTGTGCCATCGAGGCTCATGAACAGGTGGACATTTTAAATGAAAAAAAGCATTGCAACGCATTGACGGGAATGCGTTTTTTCAGTTGAAAGCGTTTTAATCGCGAGTTATGTTAATAGTACCAGTATAATAATGCTACTAGTACTAGTAATATTTTTTAAATAATATGGAAGTTTATATTATAATTTTAAATAATATGCCAGATGGTAGAACCAATATAGTTGGACCGGGGAAGTACCACCGCCACACTGATTTCTAAGGGTGTGGTTGCCGGCTTACTTATACATGAGGCGACCATCTCAGTCCTCGGGAGTAACAACGCATCTGTGATAGACAAATGGTCATGGGCGGCAGTAACCACTAACCATCTCATGGGCAGCTTGCTCGTTTGCTACTTCATATTTATAAAAAAAAAGTACAAAAGGGAGGATGTCCATTTAAAGGAGGGAAGGTGCGGATAGTGAGCTACCCACATCGGATGTTTTCTAATTCCCCATCAGTTCTTTTGTAATATTAAATAACTATCCAGCGTGAAAATACGACCAGTAGATTAATGTGACATTTTAATCTCGGAAACGTGCATTTTTTCAGCTTAGCTATTCGAATATTTGTAATTTAAAAAAAATCTAACGTAAGTAACCGTAAGATAAAAGATAAAAGAAGAATAAACAAACAGGTAACCTCAATCAGAATTTAGTATATTAGAAATATAATATTTTTGCAACATTCTTAATTTTAATTTTAAATATCATCGAAATTCTAAATATCCTGCACAAGCAGAATCACCAAAACCCATGCACAAAATCTTATTTTATTGTATTGCAAATCTTTAAAAGCGTGACTTAACACCAGAGCGATAAAGAAAATAATATGTTAAGCGAAAACTCTAGTAACTGAAAGGGTTCCGTTACACATTTGTAACAATTCATCATGGTTCCTAAACATAAATTATAATTGCCTAATTACAGATAAGATGAAAATCCTATTAAGTTAGAATTAAGTTAGAGAGCCTCGTGTTTTTGCCTTAAATTTACTCTGAGATTGTGCTTTAGTATATACCTAATAGAGTAACATCCTTCAAACAATGCTGTTTTTACGAGAAAACGAATGTTCCTAAAATAAGTGTGATGGTAGGATCTGTAAAATTGAACAACAGAGGTCCTAGGACCTTTAAAAGTCTTCAACCTTTGTACCCATAAAAAAACGAAGCGACAAAAATTAAGAATGATCTATTTAAGGCGTTCGTATTTAAGTGCGATGTTACCTTAACACGTTAAATTCTACGATATAAGATCAATAAAATTATCGAAGATTTGAACCTATCTATTTATAACCTTAAATAGTCTTTACACCAGCGGGACCCCATAACTTCGTGGACACTTTGTCCAGCGTTCGTGTTATGGTCGCGATAATATAAAATGAAATGCGCCCGCGAGGCGATTCGGTGCATTTTCTTTTTTCTCCCTCAAATGAACACGTCCGTATATTTGCATACAATGCGCTCGGGTGCAATACGCGCCGTTAATGCGCTGACGGGCTATGAGGATGCATTCGATGCACCGTATACTTAGGTATACCTGACTAGCTTGTGCCCGCGACTTCGAGTACTGGTCAACAAAGTGGAAAGGTGCAAATGGTCAACTGTGACTCCTTTTTTTGAGTGATAAACGAAGTGAATAATGTTATACTGACTTTTGGTTACAGCTGCCATTGGATAAGTAATTATTACTTAATATATTTTCATTTATATGAATGTATAAATTTCAAGCACAGGCTTAATACATAATCCTTACTAGATTCACAGCTTTACAGCAGTTCTGTGTCGTTGATATCAGATATATATAGTATAGATCACTAATCCGAGTCGTCGTCAAATTATTACTTCCAAACTACCGGGCAAGGATCTCTGCAAGGATGCTAATAGAAGTCGATAGAAGCTGGTCATGTGAGAATTGGTACACTTTGTACATCTTCGATTTCTTAAAGAATTCTTACGTATGCATGGTTACTACATGATGTTTTCATTCGCCATTACAACAAGACTGAATTTATTTCTAACATAGAAAAATTGAGCGTGCCTGGCATTCGAACTTTAGACCCCCGAAGTCAAGTTTTAAAAACTAGAATATCACTATTTACGTATCAAATAATAAAACGAGCGATACTCAATTTATTTATTCTATCAAAAATCGCATAACAAATAATACCACCATACGATTATAAGTTAAATCAGTACCGGAAGTCAAAAATCTTATTATACAAAATGGTCACAGATGATCGATCAGCCGACGGTACAATTTGCTTTGTATTGAAATGTCATCGATCATTACCACTGCTTACTTTTATACTTTACACAGTATATTAGTTATCTTTAATATTAAAATTGAAATTTATTGGTAAGAAATTAAAATCAGAGGTGTGACGTGAATGAAAACTAAACTCATCCGTCTATGATATTTATAGTTCGCAAAAAATACATCACACAATATCGATTTATCACCTATTTACGAAATTATAAAGGGACATCCTATTAGAGAGCTTGTCATTCATTAATACCAATTAATTGTTTTATTTTTAATGCTTTTTATTTTTTTTAATGTCCAGTCCAGGCTTTGCATTTTTTATTTGATATCTTTCTATAATCTTCGAATAACGATCTTGGAAATTCGATATACTATTGCAAGAAGGCTTTTTCTATTACAGGAGTGAAAGGTGAAAGGAAACGACTATAGATCAATTAGGAAGGCACCACCGCCATACCTTTTTCTAATTTGAAGTAGTCCTTGCGTTTCAAAAGGGCGTGGTTGTCGGCTCACTTTCATATGAGGCAACCATTATGAGGTCCTCGGGAGAAACAACATGTTTGTGATTGTCTTAAAATAGAGCCCTTGTTTTACATGAATTTGCTTACATTATTATTAATATGAAGTAGCAAACGAGCGAGCAGTCACCTGATGGTAAGTAGTTACCGCCGCCCATGGACATTTGTAAGCAACTTCATATAGAAGTGGGCAGTAATGTAATGTCCGCTTCCCATCCGGTGCACTACATGCTCATTTGCTACATTAATCAAAATCACTTGTCAGACACAAGTTGTCAAACAAAGAGTTTTGCGACCTTTGAGCGACTTCTCGAACTTCGTACTTACATATTCAGTCGTAAACAAAATTGCCTGAGACAATACACTTATTCTCGTCGGGTTTGAACCCGTGACCTCTGGAACAATCACCTGATGTTCAGTGGGTTTCCGAGATCATGGCTTAGAAACCCATGTCAGTGCGCGTTTGACAGCGCGAAACGCTCACAGAATTATTTAAAAACACCTTTTTTACGCTTTTGTTTTACAGTTTTTGTTGTTGTATTGTTTTTTTAGTTGACATCCAATTATATTTTAATTAGTTATGACATTTAAAGTGTTAGTTTTACTGACGTTTGGTTGTCGTGTTAATTGAGTTCAAATTAAATAAGTAACTTATCTAATTCTAACTTGAACTTTAAGAATTCGGCGAAGTAACTCTCGGACCTAGTACAGATAGAGTTTCGGAGTCAAGATAAAGATAAGTTACAGATAAAGATAAAAAAAATTAGTCTTAAAAAATATTGTAATATTATAAAGAATCAAGAAAGTATTTAGAAGTACTGAATAGACACTTATATTAACGTTGATGTGCTTCAAAACCCCTGTTTTATACGGAGTTGGCTAACGGTGTCCATAGACAGCAGTGTCCACCGCACTAAAACCCCCCCGGTGGTCGTCCTCGGCATTACAAAGAGGATTCCGGGATCTCCAAGGGAACGCCACCGGAGTCCTCTGAGCGCGCTGCCCCATCGGGCTCCACCCAGGTGAGCGGCTGGGCTCACCGCACCATCTGGTTTTTACGACGGTACGCGACCACACGTACCGTCGTCCTTCCCGGGGTCGCCTGGCTAGACGGCTCGAGCTCCCACTCTTACCGCCCGCTACCCCAGAAGCCCCTTTTAGTCGCCTCCTACGACAGGCAGGGGATACCGTAGCTCTATTCTAATCCCGGAACTACAGGATGAGTGTCCACATACCAGTGGACTACATGTTCCTTTGCTTTCAGCTTTATAAAATAATATTATGAGTAAAAGAATAAGTTAAATGAGAGAACACAAGCCTTACGTCGGTGACAAGTTCACATAAAAAAGTTGGTGCGTACGTCTGTACTGTTTGTGTGAAATTTTAAGTCAAATTGTCGAATACCATTGTGTTTATGAATATTCAATACTCATGTTTGCTCTAGGAACGTGTCTGAGGCGAGGTGAGAGGCCATGTTTGCTATTTTTATTTATCTTAGAACTCGTACGGATGTATCTAAGTTGAACACAAATGTTTGGTGATTAAGTAGGCCGTTGTACTTTTACGCTCAACTTGTTGGAACAATTGGATTTAGTTTCCATGAGAAGGTTAGAAACATTTGACATAGAAGCCTGTCATAGCTCGAGGGTTTACCTTAGATTTTTCTGGATAAAGTGGTAATGATTTTCTTCATAATATCGCCCACCGGGGGATTTTCAATCGGAACTCTTTATATATCTATTTAGATAATGTTCGTATATATAGTCATAATGCTAGTAAATGCAGAAATTGTAACATTATAATATACTTTTAAAAGCCGTACAACCTGATAATCTTACTTAGATTAAAATTAAAAAATATATATAAAAACTCCAAAAAATATTTATACGAACAAGCTCTTATTTTGATGCACAGAGAAGGAAAATATCTCTGTAGTAGTCAAATCCATCTTTTTTGCATTGTATAATTTTAAACAGATCTAAGTCTCTGATTTACTCTCGCGCTTTTAAAAGTATTTTTTCATGTTCATAATAATTTCGAAGGAACGCCACCATTGTTCCAGTTCCCATTATTTATTACAGAACCCTAAACAGTAACGTAGATAATAATTCATACTCATCTCTGTATCGAGAGTTAATCAATACAATCGAGAATCACACATCGCGTTTTGGCGCCCACACCGAACACCATTGTTTGATTGTTACATGTCGAAACTACGGAGCGATTTGGATCCGTTGATCTAGTTGTTTGATACTGATAGCAGTGTAGAATTTCTTTAAGGAAGGTTCCAATAAAGTATCAAACATCGTACTGGAATAGCCGTTAGTATGAATTTATAACCTTTTGTCAAAACAATCGTTGATTACGATTTTGCTCATCAATGTTTGCCCGGGCCGCCAGATCAGAGATTTTCTTGAGGTGGGCAACAGATGCGTTGCTACTCCGGAGGATTGACGACCCGCGTGGCAGAGCTTTCATCATACCGGTCTGACGCGCAGTGGGTCCGGGTTCGATTCCCGGCAACACAGAAATGTGAATGATGATTTTAGATTTCTGTTCTGGGTTTAGGTGTTTCTGTATTCGTCTTTGTGTGTCCATGGCACCCACTATACAGGAGAAAATCCTACTGTGGGGTTATGAGTGTAGAAAGCGTGCGTGCGTTTATATAATAAAAAAATATATTGTGAACTGACAATTCAATGGTGATAGAACTCGTTGTAGTTCGTTTCTGGAAGCGCCACCACTAGCCTGTTTCTAGCTAGTAATAGCCGTGTAAAGTGCTGCTGTGTTTTGGTCGAAAGGGTGTGTTAAGGGAGACATACTTACGTATGCGAGGTGTGCCAACTTCCTCCTCATAAACGCTTGAAACGTATATATATGTATAAACGTATATATAACCTATATAATACTTTTCATATGTTTTTTCCACTACCAGTTAGTTAGTGCAAGCAGTTCTGTTGGCAGGCTGTTAAGACAGGCCACACACGGCGTTCTTACAAGATAACATCGGCCGATTGATAAACGCTATGAATCACTAGCGACAATACTAGGACAGTTTATTGATCGAAGCGTGATCTTGTACTTATAACACTACACATTTCGTGAACGTGAGACAATCCTTGTAGCTATTAATACCTCAATACGTCCCGTTTCTGCGTTAAAATATAGATCCAGTAATTCGCTGAATGAATTCTTAATACAAATCTAAAAATCTTAGATAATTTTGTGAACGTCTAAAAATTGTACGCAGAGTACATAAGGATAAAGGATTTCCAATTTATTTTTATGACCCAAGAAAAAAACAAAAGGGTTAATATCAAAGTTTTACAAACATATGTGGATATCTGTAATGAAACTCAGATAAGATCAGCCTATTTCTAGCGTGAAGCAGTTCTTGCGTTTCGGTAGAAGGGTGTGGTTGCCGGCTCACTTTTATACGAGGCGACCATCTCAGTCCTCGGGAGTAGCAACGCATCTGTGATGGACTTCAGATAGAACCCCTGTTC
>DWNE01002508.1:0-18675 GCA_018249875.1 Cecropterus toxeus | reverse complement strand
TCGTCGTTAAGTAGTTGGGTTTGTTTTAATATTTCTAACGATGTTTCTTGTTCAAATATTCTGTTTCTAGCGTTTAATAGAGAATTAGTAAGTATTGTTTTGTACTCTGTACACTGTGCGTTCAAAGTCGATACTATAGCTAGAACTTAGACCGAGTTTTTTTATCTGATTGAAGTAGCAAACAAGCATGCAGTCCACCTGATGGTAAGTGGTCACTGCCGTCCATGAACACCTGTAAGCAACTTCAAATAGAACATGGTTTCTATTTGAAGTAAATCACAGATGCGTTGCTATTCCCGAGGACTATGATGGTCGCCTCACATAAAAGTGTGCCGGCAAGCAACGGTCGAACTACTCTGGTTCTACCACCTCTTTGCGAGTTGCGAATCAAATCCACATAAATTCCCCCTAACGCCATTAAGTGTAAAACTAGAATGGCGTGCAGCGAATCTGAGATGATATCATTATGTGGTGTACCGTACGCCGCATGTCTTACAGCAATTTGTATACTGTATCAAACGAGGGGGCAATAAAATACATACACGTTCACTTATCCAACAATTTACGCAATCGCGTCCAGTATACCCTGATCTTCCTTTCCCCTGCCGTCTCATACACATTGGTTGAAAGGGGGGATTTAGCGCGTTAATCTCAGGCCAGTTTAGCTTGGTGGTTTTGCGATGAGCAGGCGATAGGTTGTCGCGCTCTGGTTGTCAGATGGGTCGACGGATCCTTTTCGTCGGTGGTGTTGCAACCGAAGATGTCTTGCCAATTAACCTATATGGCACGTGTTACGTTCGTGTCATTACGCTAGCGTTTATTAACTTGCTTTACTCGTTTTTTACTTCGATAAACCTAATATAAAAAAGACGCTTTCTACACTCATAGCCCCACACTAGGATTTTCTCCTGTGTCGTGGGTGCCATGGACACAAAAACGAATACACAAACACCCAGACCCAGAACAGGAATCTAAACTCATCATTCAGATACCTGTCTGGCCGGGGATCGAACCCGGGACCCACTGCGCGTTAGATCAGTATGGTAACTGCTCGGCCACGCGGGTCGTCGAAATGTCGAAATGTGTGTATATATTTATTACTTACCTTAAATTAACCCTGTATCTTTGTCATAATTTCTCGTCTCATTTAATTATGTAACAGCCAGTATGTAGTCACGCTATGCATGCGGTTTTAGAATTACTTTTTCCCGATATTACGAACGGGAAATATCAATGTCACCGCGAAGCTGTAGATTAGCCTATCTAGCTTACGTCTATTTTTTTTTTGGATCCATATCACGACACATAACTAACTATATCCTTACACACCAAACTTATCACTATTTGTAATTTACATAAACTAATTTTCCTGTCTCGTACCCAGTTCGGGTATTTTAGAAATTGCCATACCTATCTACTTTATCCGATTATCAATCTCTTTATAACATCCTATCATCTATTTCCTATCAGCATTAATAAAATCGATACAAGTAAGTTAATATTCAATTCACAAATTTCAATATCGTTATGTTTCTTGAACAGATTTATACTTCGAACTTTAAGATCAAACACACCGGTAAACGATTCTTTTAAAGGCTGACGGATTACTTTCCGCTTGAAAAGAAATAATTCGGAGACAACACAAATGGATTAACTTTACGCGCCCTTAAATGTTCGGTCTTTATGAAGACCTTGTTTTATGCGTAACGAGTAACTGCAAACATGTCTATTGAAGCAACAAGATATATTCTTCTATATCTATTTCTATCAGATTACAAGTAAAAGTTGTCAACAAATCCTTAATGGCATGCATTGGTTTTGGTTTTTGGGTTTTAAATGAGTTGTATCTTGGTCGATCCATTGTCTCACTATTGAGCTCGTGTCTCCTCTCAGAACGAAAGTTTTGGGCCAAAGACCACTGCGCTGTCCAACTGCGAATCGGTATGCAAATTGACGACTTTCCACCATTTACAACCTTTTAGAGAACTCTTAGACGTATAGGCTTCCTCATGATGTATTTCTTTGCCATAAATCATTGCATTGTTGTAAATATGCAAATAATTTCAGAAAAATCTGTCGCATGTTGTTGGGATTTGAACCTCGGGCCCTCGATCTAGAGGCTGAGTTTCAACTATTTCAAGCTAGCACAGGTTTCATGCGTATGCTAAAATTAAGGATTATGAAGCTTTAAACATAGGTTTATTTTTATTTACCTTAATAGCCGTTATTGGTATAAAGCTAATGGGTAAATTGTTAGACGGGATAAGATAGTTTTCAAATCGCCCCGAATATTCCTTTAAGGACAAGACATTACAATCTTATTTAAACGAGGTTAATGAGAAAAAAATCTTCAATTCGCCATAAATTAACTCGTTTCTTAATCCAGGAAGTAAAAAGGCTTTTAGCTGATTAACTTTTCAACGAAAACTGGAGGCGATCCAAAGCATAAATCATGAATAACGCAATTAGAGTTAATGTTTGATTAAAATTGCTTGCGCTGTGCTCTCGTCAAAGAGTGTAATAACTAAGGTGAACATATGAGTGATTAGTACTGTTTCCTTATCATCCGTCACTTTGTCAAAACTCCCTCAGTTGCTTTCCTCAGCGCTAAGGATCCCTAGATTTAACACCAAAAGAAACTAGTAACATTGGTAAAAACAAGAAAACAACAGAAGACGATTAAAACGTTTTTTTTTAATAATTTAATATATTTAATTTAACTCGTATATGAGTTTTTGTCAAAATAGTTAAGTATAAGTATTATAATATATATATTTTTATATTGGTCTATTTACAAGCTTTCATTTGATACCCATATTGCCGTAGTAGTAAAAAAATCGTCCCTCCCCCCTTTTTCCTGCATTTCCAAGAGCCATTTTTTAAATTATATAGACTATGTTACTTTTCAAACTGAGTCAATTCTAATGGTATGTCATACGTCACAATCCGTTAAGTCGTTTGGGCTGTAGCGTGCCCAAGAAATGGACATAAATACAAACAAACATACATTTGTACATACGCTCGAATAACTTTATTCTCTTTCAGATGCAGTAGGGTAAAAAGTAGTTCTGACTAATCACTGAAAACCGCATTCAAATTGAACTTATAGTTTTGAAAAAAACGGGTATCATTGATTTGCACAAACATCCTCTCACCCCAAACGCCTTCTCCGTACCGTCGCGGGTAAAAAATGTGACGCATAACACAAAAATGTGACGGCAAATTTTTCTTATACGTCGATAAATAAGTTTCACTTTAAAAATAATATTTTACCGTAACATGTTACGTAAACTTTCAATGTAATAGAATACTTGATGAAGTCATTAATGTAAAGAAGTAGTCTATAGAAGTTGCACCTAAAGTTCCTTTAACCAGTTCAACAATTAGATCAGTGAATTCATAATCAAAAGTAAGCCACATCGCACCCAAGCTTAATTGATCGAATCGGGGAACTCACTCAATTCTCTTGATCCGTAACAGAGTCAATTGAGTTAGGCACTAATTGATTGCACTTCTTAGTTATAATTCGCCTACCCAAATGATACTTCCAAATTAACATTTGTTATATCTTCCTACAGAATTATCGTATGTAGATTTACGATTAATTATTGGAATCAGATTCTAAGTCTTTCATCATCATGTTTTTTTATCATGTATTCATGTGATAAGTATGTATTCGTATTAAGAAGTTTATAATTAATAACAAAATCGTTGTTGGTTTATTGTTTACCATGTGTACCGTGTATACATATGATGCGTATGTATGTTTTCATATTAACAATTTTATTAGAGAATTTTATTTAAAGTTTTAAAAGTTTTCCGACTTCTAGTCAAATGTAAAGCAAGATACTGAAGAACGTTGCCTTGTTGAAAGCAAATTGATAAAAAAGGAAACATATTATCTAAACAAAAAAAGACAAACCGGCTGAGTTTCTTGCTGGAACTTTTCAGTTTAGCACGTGGTCCGTTACAGTGTATTGTAAAAATTTATAAGTGCCCCCGTAAGCCCATACAAAATAAAGACATTTCATTTTATTTTTATTCACAAAATTGTTGTAATTTTACCACTAACTGTTAGATATACAATTTTAAGATTTTTACCGTTACGTGTTTTGTCATGAATCGAGTAATGTGGATTCGTATTAAAAAAGTTATTATCATTTATTAAGCAATTACATTTATTCAGCATGGGGAATTCAATGAATTTTAATTTTAAAAAAGTAGTTTTCTAACATACTAAGTTACTTTCATCAACGCATTAGGCGTTAATCAATAATGGCAGTGAAGGTGATTATAATAAGGAAATAAATTTCAATAAATAAAAAAGATATGAGTAAAGAGAACATTTTAAACATTTACGATTTATTGATAGGTTCTGAAGGAGACCTTTGCATATGCGTGGAAAAAGTAAAGGGTCAATAATGATCATAAATTTAAAAATACATCTGTTTCTGTGGTTTGGTTGGTCATTAAAATTGTTGATGCAACGGTATATATTAAGAAAGTCCACCGCTTAATACGCATAAGTATTTCATCTTTCTTTTTTTTCTTTCATTTTTAAATTATAGTTTTACTTCTAGTGTGTTGGTGATAAAGTTTGTAATGTTATGTAATTGACTGATATAGTATTTGATTCTAAACCAAAATGTTAGTGAAGATATTGTCGACAGCAACACATCTACGGCAGACTAACAATCAAAACTAAGCCGCATCAAATCAGCCAAGCTTAATTAGGTCTGAATTCGGGCCACTCAATTCTCCTGCATCAATGGATTCGATTGAATCTGACACAGTAATAGATTGTATCGCTTAATTATTCTTTGTTGGAGTATTGGGGGTGTTTTCCGAAAAATTGGTCTGTCTATCTGTGTATAACTTAACTATCTGAATGGTGGTTAAAGATAGTGGGTTTTTTTTACTTCTTACTCGTTACGTGTGAGCGAGAAGCCTATATGAGCCATTATATTGCATTACATACTTTATTGAAAGAATGTTATATTTTAATATACATAACAATGTTCGTCTAAATTACAGATTTATCTAGATAGTCAGGAACTGTATAAATTAATATTTGACTGGGTATCAAATACCTCTGAACGGAATTAGGCTATAACTATTAAATTAGGTGTCCGAAGTAATACTTACCACCTCAAATGTTTATGAAACGTTGAAAATGGTGGTAAGATGGTAGAATTAGAGTAGTTCGACCGTCATGTTTATTTTTAGCGTGAAGCGGTTCTTCGTTTCGTTGGAAGGATCGGTGGTTTCCTGTTTACTTTTATATGAGATGACCATGTTTATCCTCGGAAGTAGCAACGATTCTGTGATTTACTTGAGATAGAACCCCTGTTTTATATGAAGCTGCTTACAGATATCCATGGGTGGCAGTAAGGCAGTCTCTCCCTTCCACCCTCCCTCTTATTCCCCTATTTGTAGGCGCCATAAAATATTATATATCCTATGTCACTCTGCAAACTAAGACGATTCTAATAATATGTAACACCCTTTTAAACTGTCAAGCCCTTTGGGTTGTAGCGCGTGCTTAAGAAATGGATATACATACAAACCAACGTACATACATATGTTCGAAAACCATTAACCTCCTTCTGATGCAGTCGCATAACAAACGAAACACCAGTGTCTGTTATATAACCATATTATCAAGCAGCATAAAGTTTGTACAATCATCACTTGATTCCACTGTTAACCAAGTACCTTTCAGCTCACTCCAGACGTGAAACACGAGACGTGCAACATTCCAATTGCATGAGAGCTCTACAATACCTCAGCATTCGATAAATCCATCCAATCAAGTAGGTTTCCGGTGTCATTGGTTCTTCCAGATTGGCAGGCAACAAGTCCGCTCGGTTTCCAGAAATTCATCCAATTTTCGCGAGGCAATGGTCCTGTCGATCGTAACAGTCAATTCACGTACTAACTGATTAAGTGAGCACCTGAATCCGGTTGCGTCTGGCTTATACACTGCTTTATGGTCTTTGTTGATGATTATTGAGTGTATTTAGCATTCAACATTTAGATTCTAGTTACTATTCTAACATATAATAATAACCGGCCAAGTGCAAGTCGGACTTGCGCATAAGGGTTCAGTACTTTTTTAATTATTAAAAAAAACAGCAAAAAACTTACGTTTGCTGTTTAGGAGCCCCCTTGAATATTTTATCCTGTTTTACTATTTGTTGTTATAGCGGTAATAGAAATACATCATCCGTAAAAAAACTGTTTAGCTATCACGGTTGATAAGAAACAGCTTTGTGATAGACAGACGGACAGATCAACAGACGAGCAGACAAATAGACGGACAGACGGATAGCGAAGTCTTAGTAATAAGGTCTTGTTTTTATTCCTTTGATAAGGAACCCTAAAAATAAAACCTTCGCGTGACCATACATCGCATTTCGCCTAGGAACTATTTCTAAAAGGTGGTAGAATTCTTTGTGCTTCGACTCCGGAAGCACCACCGCCACACCTATTACTGCCTAATAACACCAATGTTATGCTTCGCTCTTATCTAGTCCAAAGGTAAGAGTCTTTAACTAAGTTGGGAGTTCCTGTAGTATTTTACAAAGTGGCAAGTAGAGACGTAAAGGAAATGAGAGTTCTTTCATAGTTTCGAATCCGATTTAAGCGGATAATCTAGATTAAATTTTATCTACTCTACCAAAATGTTCACTAATTTTGGTGTATTACGCCATTTTATTACTCAGTTAAACATTTTAACAATTTAAGTAGATGCTATTCGGTAAAACGTATTTTAACTCGCTTTGTATATAACAGACAAACTAATTAAGTCTGTAAGTAAATTGGGAGGTCCAATTTACCCTAATTCTAATTGCGCTTCGTCGATCGATTTGAAACTGCAAATTTGGATAATTCGGATGATAACATCGACCCGCTGACCCGCGTGGCGAAGCGGTCACCATATCGGTCTGACACGCAGTGGGTTCGGGGTTCGATCCCCGGCCAGACAGATATTAGAATGATGAATTTAGATTTCTGTTCTGGGTTTGGGTGTTTGTGTATTCGTCTTTGTGTCCATGGCACCCACGACACAGGAGAAAATCCTAGTATGGGGCTATGAGTGTAGAAAATGGTTTTGTTTTTTTAACAAATTTATTCGATGCTATTGAGAACTACAACTTTATTTAAGTTGAACTAAGGGTAGTTTAAAGGTGGTAGAAGTCTTTGGGATTCCCACTACACCTATGTATGTAACTAATAACGGCAGTTTTATGCAAATCAGTGTTCTGGTATGACAGGTGTGGTGAGAAAGATACTTATCGGAAGCGTTCCAATTTAGTCCCCAGGATAGCACCGTATCTGTGGCTGACCTCAGCGAAGACTTCGATTTTATCTGGGGTTGATTACAGATGTCCAACAGCGGTGACCACTTACCACCAAATGGATTGCATTATCGTTTTCTACATCCACAATTTAAAAAAAAATAACGAGCGTTGCACTAATTAACTTAAGCGTGTAATACAAAATACTTAAGAATAATATCTGCATCAAAAATTCATTAAGAAACAGTTTAAGCTGTAAGCTATTAAGCCGCTGTAATAACAACAGCAAGTATATGATAAAGATAAAGCGGCGCTCAACAGCCTTCTTTGCTAAGTTATTACGCTCTTTGAACAAACCGCTTTACTTAACCGCTATTATCAGACCATTATCCTCCCAACTTATGCATCTTTATTAAAATTGTGTAAGTAAATAATCTTCCTTCAGATACTACTTTTATATCATCTTAAGCGTAAAATACGTTTAGCGTTATAAAAGTGTTTTTCGCGAAAGCGCTGAGTGTTTTCTATAAGAATGTGATTTATCCGTGCAAAATGATACGTTTCGACAAGCGACTATACGCCAATACAAGTCGTTGATGATTGAATCTTGATTACGGAGACCAAACTGTAAAACAAAACAAGTATTCTAGAACATTAGCAGAGTTATAGCCTAATCATTGAAATTCGGCCCTTCAAACGAGGATCCCAGGTGCGAATCCCAGACCAACGATTTTTATTTCAAATTATTTGCGTATTGCAATAATTATCACTATGTGGCGAAGGAATACATTGTGAGGAAACCTACACCTGAGAGCTCATTATAAAAAGTTCCTAATGGAGTGTAAATTCTACCAATTCGCACTTGGCCAGAACGGTGTATGTCCTTTAAACCTCTTATTATGAGTGAAGATCCATGTCCAGCAGTGAGTCAATAATAGATTGATCAGGTTGGAAGCAAGGAAGAGTCTTCCGGATTTGCATCGATTCTGTGGCTTACCTGAGGTCATCCCATCCTGTCTAGAATTGAAAACAAATGTCCATGGGCGGCAGCGATCACTTACAAACATAAACTGCATGATCATTTGCTACTTCGATATTATAGAACATTCTTCGGGTTTACTATAAGCCGTTGATGAATTCCATTCAACACTTAGGTCCACTTGAATCAAATAGTTACCCTGTCTCGTTAGTATCGTATCAATAGGTTATCATTCGAATTACCCACATTTGCAGTTTCAAATCGAAGCGCAATTAGAATTGGGGTAAATTGGATTTTCCAATTTACTTACAGTCTTAATTAGTTTGTCTGTTATATACAAAGCGAGTTAAAATACTACCGAATAGCATCTACTTAAAGTGTTTAAATGTTTTATTGGGTATTAAAATGGTACTATACCAAAATTACTGAACATTTTGGTACAGTAGATAAAATTAAATTCTAGATTATCCGGTTAAATTGGATTCTAAACTAAAAACGAGCTCTCATTTCCTTTACCTCTCTTCTTGCCACTTTGTAGAACATTACAGGAACTCCCAACTTTGTTCTCAAACTCTGGTAGATGTAGTGATTTTGTGGGGAATATATAACGTTGCACGTGAATGTGGTTACGTAAATAGGATTTTTCACAGATATCAACGTGTAATACTTTACTATTGTAAGTTTCCTTTAATATCATACTATCTTACTAATGTTATAAAGGCGACAGTTTGTGAGGATGTATGTTTGTTACTCACTCAAACAAAAAAGTGCAATACATACACGGCAGAAGTGAAACCAAACAGTAAAAAATTAACAACTTTAAATACCACCGTGACGTAATGATACACTTACGGACTGAAACTTGCTTGGACAAAAATAAATATTATATTGCAAAAATAAATAAAGCTTTTTGCAGTTTTCATATCATAAAAATGTGACAAGTAACAGAAAAATGTGACGCGTTACAGAAAAATGTGACGCCAACTTTCTAACATACGTTGGTGTTGACCTGGATTAACATGTAGGATACTCATTTCCGTGGTCAACGGGTTTGAAGTAGGGAAGACAGTGGCTAGCAGATCAGTATAGAGAGCACTGGTTAAAGAAACGGACATACATAAATACATACGTTCGAAAACATCTATCTTTTCCTGACGCAGTTAGGCAGAAAAAGAAGTTATTCTGGAATTTAACTAATCAAATAGACATTTAAGCAACTGTCTATTTATAAATTTGCTTAACTAACACGATCTAATGCCTATAGCTATATATATAAACATACCTTGAATTCTTTTCATAAGGCTTGGTTCGCAAATTTAAATTTACACAATTAAATTACACCCAAAATTAAATTAAATTACACAATAAAATTAAACACACAGACAAAGAATAATTTAAAAAACATAAAAAATGTATTGTTACTTAATATTACGACTTCAATTTTTATATGTATGTACTAAGTTCAGTGCGACTTAGATGAATGCGCCGTACCCACTTAGGATTTTAGAGAAAAAGACAAAATCTAATTTGACAACAAAAAACATTTCCAAATCGAATTATACTACCACAGTTCAAATGTACCGACCGGGGCCATTGACCCCTTCTCCCTGACTCACTGACTAAGTCCGAACAGGGAGTCTGCGGAGTTTGAACAGAGCCTAATGAAGATGTTACATCAGGAACATTAAGTCTATGTAGTGTGGAGTAGACAGATATAATACGGAGTTACTCAGGTTACTTCCCCAGGTTTAATACAGTTCTTGCAAAACTTTTAAGGCGTTGCATAAATCGTTTACGTTTTATCTTACTAGCTAATTTATCTATGTGACTTAATTCATATTTTATAGCAGTGCAACTTCTTTAGAATCGTTGTCATTTGAAACTCAATGAAACGAAGATGCGGCAGGATAGCGAAAAAAACGTTAAAGTATATTTTATATTAAAGGGTAATATTATATTTGTAGAGTATTTTTCAAGCATAGTAAAAATAATAATCTTTACATTTTCCCTAATATTTCTGATACTCTACATATATCTCAATATCTCGTGCTTTCTGCCGTGTGTGAATTGTATACACACAATTATTAATGCCTTATTTAAAAAGTTTAATGTCATTCAAGGGCATACGATGTTTTCTTTGTTAAATGAACCTTAATTAAATTTTGGACTATAAAATTTAAGAACGAAGTAATCGTTTTGAATGTTAAAATAAGAATTCTTAAAATTTCCATAGTAACGAATGTTTTAATCAGTCTATTATCGTAATAAAATGTTATTATATATTTTATAGAAACTAAACAGTATAACCACCATTCCTTAGGAAAACACGTTTTACATATTCAAACGTAAGATCCGAGTGAAAAAACATCAAAAACATAAAGGAATCGTTTTTAAGGATGAAAGCAAATCTTCAATATCAATGAATAAATAAAAGAAATAAAGCAACATAAAATAAGAAAAAAACGCAGTAAATAAAACACACCCATTATTATAAGTAGCTCATGAGTAATCAACGATTCGGGATAGAATTAGAAAACAGGATGTAATACAAAAAGTGGGGCATGTAACGAAATCCGTACGAGGAAAAATAAAAGAACCATATCCGATTGAGAAGCGAATAATTCTCCCTACGAAGGATACATCAAACTTGGCTTACATGTTAATCAAACAAAACACGCCAAAAGCGAAATTACCCCGCGAACTCGAATAAGTAACGCCGAAAAAGATATCATTCTCGGACATCCGATAAGATTATTCTCCCGCGACGTCTGCAAATCCAATAATTCGTTATATTGAAGAAACTTTCTTTCTTACAAAGTTGCCGTCTCGAAATGATTTTCTT
The DNA here is from genome assembly GCA_018249875.1 of Cecropterus toxeus. Lineage (NCBI taxonomy): Eukaryota > Metazoa > Arthropoda > Insecta > Lepidoptera > Hesperiidae > Cecropterus > Cecropterus toxeus. The sequence goes on along the minus strand of DWNE01002508.1, from coordinate 7,553 downwards.
TGACCCAGCCCCGCCATTATTAGTATTATTCCGCGTTGCCAATATTCCAAGCGAGAGATTTGTAGCCTCCAATACCGGCGTGTTCCACCATTATTGGATTAACTATATGCTTTATAAGGTAAGTTAAGTTCTCGCGTACGAAAAAATAACTTGATTTTTACTATACGGATAAAATTGTCTGGTGATGTTGTCAACTCATACAAATATTGATATGTTCACTTTAAAATTTACATGAATCTTGTATTTGGGTTTATATAATTCTTGAGGATGGAGGTTAATAATGTAAACATTTTATATCTAAATTTTGAGCTTACTTTGGCTTTTTATTTATTATTTTTCTAATTTTGTATTTATTTTTAATTTTAGTTATATTTCGTAATACGTTTTCAATTTTAATGTTGTTTTCTTATCATATATAATTTTAATGTTATTTTATAAAGTTTACATATTATGTAAGTGTTTTTGGTCGCCAACCGTTGGCAGTTGAACCAGAGCCGCACATTGGCCCATTTTCAACCGACTTTTAGAGGCAAAGCCTAATCGATTCATTGATGCGTGCCTTGTTTCCGTTTGACTTTAAATTGAAATTGAAATATTCAGTGCAAAGCACATTCAGATTGAAATAGATAGCTTGAAATACATCCAACATGTAATGATGGGTTTTGCGAAATTAAACGCAGTATATGTAAACTTGAACGTGTGTTTATTACATCACAATTTCAAATAAAACAGCTTGATTAATTAGTGTTCAAATACTTCTTGTTAAAAGTTCACTCGGCTTATATCCAAAGGAGTGAAAGAGAGGAGCATGCGTTACTTTATTTATAAAAAAGAAGTAACAAATAGACATACAGTCTTCGGGTATAATATAGCGTAGAAGAGTTTTCAAGCACAAGAGTTTCGGTGGAAGGATGTTGTTGTCAGCAAAATATGAAACAACCATCGTCTTCAGAGTGCAATGCACCTGTGACCAACATCAGGCAGAATCTTTATTAGTGAAGTTACTTACATGGGCCATGACTTAGTTATTATTATTATTATTAGTTATTTATGAACCATGACAGCATTCTCGTTTATTGCTTCTTTTTATAAAAAGAGATAGACATCGTGACCTCCCCAAGTCCTTTAGGAGTTAAACCGAGCAATAAACTTTTAACAGAAAACAGTGGAACACTAAATGATAAATGAAGAACTAATAAAGGTTCTTGAATAAAAGAATATATCGATTTCTGTATATTTCTGGCAAAACCAGATGGTAGAACCAATGTAGTTTGACCGGGGAAGTACCACTGCCACACCTATTTCTAGCGTGAAGCAGTCCTTGCGTTTCGGTAGAAGGGTGTGGTTGCCGGCTCACTTTTAAATGAGGCGAGCATCTCAGTCCTCGAGAGTAGCAACGCATCTGTGGTAGACTTTAGATAGAACCCCTGTTCTATATGAAGTTGCTTACAAATGTCCATGGGCGGCAGTAACCACTTACGATCAAGGGCTGCTTACTCGTTTGCTACTTCATAATTATAAAAAAAAAAAACATATTTGTACGATGAGTTTTGTGCAACTAGATAAGAGTGCACGGGTCGCGGCCGCATTTCACACGATTTGTACAATCCACTCCCGTTCGTTTTTTGTTCTCCCTGTTTCAGTTAATCTTGTCCGCTTTGTTTTTGGACAAACACGACTGTTTTACGATGTTACTCGCACGCATTGTTTATGAAGGTTGTACAGTAGAGGGTTTTCGTTTTTGTTGCATATTCAAATTTGCGTTTAACTGTGATGTCATCGCAAATTTTGCTTTTTGAACTAAAGCGAGTGGACTGACTTTATTCATATAGATTGTATGTTTGAAGAACGTAAAATAATCTGTATTGATCTTTTGGTCCACGAGGTGGTGAGTGGCTACTGCTGCCCATTTAAATTCGTGAAAGTCTAACTCTGGGCTTTTTTGTTAGGTACGTGGAGGCAATGGATCCAACTGGCAACATGTTCTGGACCAGGCCAAGGCCTATCCGCGGCTGTAGCCTCTTAGATGATGATGATTATGACGTGGAGGCACGCAGTGCTACAAAAGTAAATTTCGAAAATGTTTAAAAATTACCATAAAACCCACATAATTGGTTCCACAAAATTCTTGTCAGATTTGTCTAAAACGCTCAATTACAAGCGATTTGTATCCAAGTGATTCCAATAAGCCTAAAAGAGAACGCAACGGGAGAGCATCTACATAACAAACCGGTTGTTATCAACCTTTATCGGGAATCGTTGAGCAAAAAATCCATTCGGCAAAGGAACAGTGATGTAGGAGAAAATTACAAAAGATACAATGGTTTTATCATTTTAAAGGCACTTTCTGTGGACCTTTAAGGCTTGTTAGATTTTATTTGTTTTACTTATAACATGAAAGTTACAAACAAACATGGCATTGGCCTGATGTCAAGTGGACATTGACACCCATGGACTTGGGTACTGTTTTCAGAGTTCCGTACGCAAATGGTAAAAACGGGATCCTATTGCTGAGACTGCATTGTCCGTCTGTCTGTACCAGGCTGTCACCGATGATATATTTTTGTTGCATTTATAACTACGGTATATATTTTTACATTGTAGTAAACATTGTAGTAGGAAATTAACACAAATCCACGTGATAAAAGGTAGCCACTGAAACAAGGAAATTTTAAAGCAACTTCATGGAGAACAAGGGTTCCATATGAAGTCAATCATATATGGTATGCTGAAAGTTGACTTAGTACCTGCATAGTATTTTTTTAAATATTAACAAAATGTCATTAAATACTTTCGTTGTAAAGGTCCTTTACACAGGTTTCTACTTCGGTGGCAGTATAAACCTGTTCTAGTTTGAATGGTTTAATAAGGGAAACACTTTCACATGATTTCTACACTCATAGGCCCACACTAGGATTTTCTCCTGTACCGTGGGTGCCATGGACACACAAACACGAATACACAAACACCCAGACTCAGAACAGAAATCTCAACTCATCATTCATATTTCTGTCTGGCCGGGACTCGAACCCGGGACCCATTGCGCGTCAGACCGGTATGGTGACCGTTCGACCACGCGGATCGTCAAGGTCAAGGTCAAGTCTTATTCCCGGGGCTGACGATATGTTTATCAAACTTTTGAAATGTAGGATTTGGGATGGACGATTAAGAAAATCCTAGACCTACGCTAGTATTATAAGTCATTTGGTCATCTCAAGCTCACAACGACAACAAAGCATCTATGACCTCGGTTAAGATTTCAATCTTCCGTATTAATTGTGCCACCGTGACAATAGCTAAAAAAACATACCGTTATTCAGTAACTGTACATTCAGTAAATTAATCTCAATAAAGCAAGGACTAAATCCTCAAGACATGGATCTTCAAATTAGGTTTGGTTTGATGCTACTTCAAATACAAAGATATACAAACGAAAATGCTAAAAATGTACAAAATGATATTATTATTCATTCTTAGTCCTCCAAACTATTTTTTTGTAAATCCGAGTGTTCGGCAACGCATCTGTGATCAGCTACAAATACGGGTATGCCATGGATAGATTATGACCTATTATATATATTTAGCTGTGCCTCGAGAACAATCTATTAAAAACAAACAAACATAACGTGATGTTATATAGCTTAAAGCCTTCCTCTATAAATTTACTATTCGACACAAAAATATTTTTTCAATTCGAACCAGTAGTTCCTGAGATTAGCGCGTTCAACCAAACAAACTCTGCTGCTTTATAATATTAGTATCGATATTATAGATATACACTACTAAAATGTAAAAAATCCAAATTGAAGTAATAAACCAGCATGCAGTCCACATGATGGTTAGTGGTTATTGCCGCCCACAGTGGCGTATCGTGACCTTTTGGGGCCCTGGGCTAAAAATACTTGGGGGGGCTTTTTCTTTATGGTGATGTAGTGTATAGGTAATACTTACCAGAAAAAAACTCGGCTGATATTTTTTTTTCGTTACACGGAATCGCTTTAATTACGATTTCTCTCTTATTGTTTTAACAGGGGCTTGGGGCCCCTGTATCTACGGGGCCCTGGGCTGATGCCAAAAAGTAAGCAACTTCAAATAGTCTGAAGTCCCTCACAGATACTTCGTTACTTCCGAGCACTAAAATGGTTGCCTTGTATAAAAGTGAGCCCTGGGCCGCCTCTTATATAACTTTGAGAACCTCTGTTCTAAGCGCACATATTGCTACTTGTTTTCTAAACTCCATTGTAACTGCGATAATTACGTTAAATAGATTCGCACAGTTAGTTGCAGTTTCATGTACGAGGCGTGGAAACTGTGATGTGGGACACATGAGTTTCCACTCAGTCATTTCATTTTCACAATTCAATTTCCTCTGTCACTGTTATCTACTATAACTAGATATTAATATCACTGCTTTACGGTGAAGGAAAACACACACACACACGCTTTCTGCACTCATAGCCCCACACTAGGATTTTCTCCTGTATCGTATGTGCCATGGACACACAAAGACGAATACACAAACACCCAGACCCAGAACAGAAATCTAAACTCATCATTCATATTTCTGTCTGGCCGGGAATCGAACCCTGGAGCCACTGCGCGTCAGACCGATATGGTGACCGATTCGCCATGCGGGTCGTCTAACGTCGTGAGGAAGCCTACCAGACCAGAGAAACCAGAGAGTTCCCTACAAATTACAAAGGTGTGTGATGTCTACCAATTCGCACTTAACCAGCGTGTTGTACTATGGACTGAATTTCTCTTGTTCTGAGAGGAGACGCGCCAGCATTGGGACAAAAATGGATTGACGACTTAGATAAGATTTGATTGTCTAAATTTGTACTCTTTTTTTTAGAATTTATGAATTGTACCAATTCCCTGCAAATATTATGATATGTAAAAAACTGACTATTGAGTATGTAATGAAACTGGTTCGTCTACGCAGTTATGAAAGCAATTAAATGCAGAAATATTAACTTTTGAACACAGAAAATATCAATTATTATTACGATCCGACCCCCACTGTGTGGAATAAAGAAGGATGCAGATATCTGCTTGATGGTACGCGGTCACTCGCGTACCCATGGACATCTGTAACCATTTCCACATAGAGCAAGGGTTCTACTTGAAGTCAATTACAGATGTGTTGCCACTCGTGCGGAGTAAGATGGCCGCCTCGAATTGAATCAATCAACATCAATACCCTTCTAAGAAAATGCATGAACTGGTATTGGTATACTATTTGGTACGTACTATACTTCTACCATTTCGCGAATACTTAGTACAGACATTTTTATACTTTTTTTAAGGAATGAAGTTATTTTTTCACACAGTTCCTTTCCGTGATAATTATTCTCTACATTTGGTTGATGTTGTTTCGTAGATCAGCCCAGTTGATGAGAGGACCACGGTTTGATAAAGTAGGTACTACGATTTAAATCTTCCTCAATTATTTCATGTAATTTCGTTTGTAATCTCGCATGTCACGGGACATACATACTGAAAGCAAAACATTGATGTCCACGCTAAACCACAAAGCTAGTATAAATCTAGAAATAGACAGAAAACTGCATAGCATGACAAAAACAAACAAACAACAGTGGTCAACAAATCTTTTACAAGAATAACATGCAAAACTTTATTATTTATTCTTCACCACTCGTAAATGAATATGGTGTAGAGCTAGGAATAGATAGAAATGAGCGTAATACGTTAAAAACAAACAAACAAGGGGATTATCGTGCAGTCCACTATTTCCGTGGATAAACCTATGCCCGGCTAATCACTCACGTTGTACGTGGGCTTAGCCACGTGAGGGATGCGACCTCCGCTCTAATTACGGATTCGCTTGTGTAATTGAGGATTAACTAGCTATCTGGATTCTGGAATTTTCTCATATGGTGTTGTGGTTACTGGTCTGGTACAAAGATTTGATTCTATGTATGGGCCTATATAGAAAGAAAATAAATATATCGAAAAGAAAAAAAATAAAGAAGACCTTTTTCGTTTAACCAGTTTCAGTCTAGCGAGAATGTGTACTTGCATTTCCGTGGAAGGGTGTGGTTGCCTGTTCACTTACATATGAGGCGATCGTCTCAGTTACCGGGAGTTAACAAGCAAGGTACGCAGCACACGATCACCGTGACACATGACCAAGGAGGCAAATCCGCCAGAAGAAGCTAGCTTATTATACTAACCAAACATCCTTTTCATATCCTAATAAAACCTCACCAATCATTATGAATGAACATCCGTGTTCAGCAGTGGTACAATAATAAATTGATGGTTAGATATAGAACACCGCCAACGTTTTTTCAACACTTACATGTTATCCAGATGTTAAAACCAAATAAACAGCAGAGGTCATCCCCCACACCTACAGATGCAGCGTCGGGCTGGCGCGGCGCCAGGGCGCCGGCGCCATTCACCGTGACGTCATCCCCTACAAGTTACCCCCGAGGGGGCGTGCGTAAACATTCTATTTCTTCAAACAAGGAGAGGTCAGACGAGTCATCGACTGAATTTTAGAAGACTGCTATTGTTTTCTATGACGTCATTCATTATGACGTTAGATAAGCTTGTCTTGGTATGGAGATAATATTTTATTAACTGAAGCTTGACTTTCGCTCTGTCAGTACTTATACGGTTATTTAATAAATGAAATAGCGTGTTTTAATATGGGTTGTATTGAACAAATTGACGAAAAGTAGACGTATTGGATATTAAATTCCATTCATTAAATATAATTACTATTCGCATGCACGTTTACACGCATAACTAGGCACGCACGTAGGTGACGCATGTAACAAGAATGCAAGATGGTTAAAAAATTCAAAAACAATGGATAAAGAAAAACCCGCTGAGGTTCTTGCAGGATCTGCACAGTTGAAGTCGTGTTTCGATGCGGTGGTTGTGTAAGAAAAAATATAGTGACTGACAATTTGTAAGTGCCCCGTAGGCCTATGCAAAGTAAAGATATGTATTTCATTTCGCAGCCCGTAGCCTCCACGCGAGGCAAAGGGGGACAAAATTCATAACGAGACATAAACTCGCAGTTTGCTCCAAATAGCGCGATTGGTCGAGAACGCCGCGTGACTATAAATAGCTTGTGTAAATGTTTGGAGCTTAATGTGTCCTTTAATTTGAAATGGGCGTAAAAATTAAAATTTTAATATATATCTGTGTTACAATGTAGGTCCTGTGTGTAGTTTGAATCGTGGTATTACACTTATTACTTTGGAATTCAATTTATTCAACAAACAAATTCTATTTTTTATTGATATGCGATATAGGTACATATTGTATGTACACTTTAACAGTATAGATGAGTGCATTCAACTTTTGCGAATCATATTTGAAGGTGGATTGGAATGTGGTTTCAAGCAACTAAGCTTCATAAAAAGGTTTAATGAAAAACTAAAATCATTACCTGAATATTTTGGGACAAAATTTTATTAATAGACGAATATAGATATTTTGTAACGAACTTGGAGTATTTTTCGAAATTCCTGTATCCTGTACTTTTGGTGTTTAATTCATTTCACTTTGATTCG
>DWNE01002507.1:0-18676 GCA_018249875.1 Cecropterus toxeus | reverse complement strand
TATATGCCATAAAAATATCCCGGCTTATATGAGGTGATCTTAGTCCTTGGGAGTAGCACATTTATGACTTCAGAGAGAACACATGTTCTATATGAAGTTGCTTACGGATGTCCATGAGCAGTAACCATAAGTGGTTACTGCTCATGGACATCCTGGACATCATGGACCTGATGGTAAGCCATCAGGTGGGCTGCATGCTTGTTTGCTACTTCATTCTTAAAAAAAAAAAATTAAATTCTCTGGACTACATCCTACTTTTTTGTAGTCGCTTTTTTTTTATAAAAATGAAGTAGCAAACGAGCATTCAATCCACATGATGGTAAGTGGTTACTGCCGTCCATGGACATCTGGAAGCAACAATTCTATCTGAAGTCAATCACAGATGCGTTGCCACTTCGGAGGACTAAGATGGTCGCCTCATATATAATTAACCCGGCAACACACCATTCCACTGAAATGCAAAAACTACTTCACGCTAGAAATAGGTGTGACGGTGGTACTACCCTGGTCGCACTACACTGGTTCTACCACCTGAAAAATCTTTTGATTAGCAAGATTCAAAAAGTATATATTTTAACCATCAAGAATTTTTGCATGAATATGACACAAAAACGGTTTTTGACAGATGAACCAGGTAAAAATGAAGCAATTATTTTTATTATTATCTTTTTACCTAACTGCATCAGGAGGGTCTGTACAGGTTTGCATGTCCATTTCTGTAACACGCGCTTCAGTCCAAACGGGTGGACGGATCATGACTAATGATATATCATTAGAATCGTCTCAGTTTGCAGAGTGACATCTACACTATCTACACTTAATATTATAAAGTAGTAGAGTTTGTTTGGTTGAACGCGCTAATCTAAGGAGCTACTGATTCTGAAATGAACAAATATTTTTGTGGTAAATAGGAAATTTATCATGGAAGGCTTTAGGCTATATATTATGAAATCACTTTGTTTGTTTTAATAGATTATTCTCTAACAAACGCGAGTGGAACTGCGTGGCACAGCTAGCATAATATATAAGAATATGTAAAGTGGTATTTGTGTAATAATCGTAACAAAACCAGGAATATACTTTCACCATAATAACAATTGAACTTAATAATAAAATATACAATTATTGTGAACGTAATTCAATTGCATACACAATGTACATACATTTCAATATAAACAATGCACTCATCAGCAAGAAACAAGCAAGGAACTGAAAAGCACATTCGTTTGCTCTTAACATCCTGACATTATGCAGATGTTCTACTCTAGATAGAGAATTTCTTGGCAGGATGTGAAATGGAACGCTAGTGTATTTGTTTAAATTCCCTATATATTATGCAAGCGATGAGCAAACTTTTTACAAAAGAGAAGTAAGAATGAAAATTGTTCTTATTGTTGAAACTCTCTAATTAGCCACAATCTCTGACATTAGCTTCAAAATTACATTTCTAAGTAACACGCTTGTTTCACACCAAACAACTAAACGACAAGCGAGTAACGTCGTACAGTATCATTATATCCAGATCATCGATCCGTTAGATTCTCTTCCCAGCGAACGGGTGTCTTCTCAGAGTGAGAAGGGTTTGGGCCATAGTTCACCAAACTGTCGGATTGTTAAAAGTCGTCAACCTTTTTTTTCACTCAACTCTCAAGCGTGAAGTTTCCTTCGCCATATATATAATACTTTAACATTAAAGCAACTTATTGGGATTCAAATCCAGGCAGAATTTAAAATCGTTGCTTGGTTTGAATATGATACAGATGCATATAGTTATATTTTCCACACATCATCTTTTTTATTGCATGACTTTTTTATTCAATCATAATCGATTATTCATTCTATTCTGTTCTATTATTTGTTTCAGATAAAGTTTTACTGTGAAATAATGCTTATGCATTAATAACAAAAAATAAGCAACATAATTATGCAGCTCTTTCCTTAACAACTATTATTATAGCTGACCATATATTTATAGACTAAATGACTATATAACCTAAATGAAAATGCATTGTCAATATATTTTTAAATCAAATATAAAAAACGTTATCACATTTGCAAGTTTGAAGTTATTTCTACAGTCTTTAGGCCCACTGATTTTGTATCTCGTGTTCTTAAGCAAATATGGGTAAGCGCTTCGAAGCCACTCTTTATATGAATAAAATTTACATCTGTTTTACCTACTTGTTCGACAGAGAATAGACACACGGTATGCGACTAACAATTTTCTCGCTGATAAATAATGTTAGGGACGCGCTGTGTGCATAGCCCCACGGCTTATATGGATCATAGTATAATCGATCAACAAAGTTAGGCAGTGTCTAGACCGTTTGTTATTTACGCAGTCGTTAAATTTGTCGGAGGCCTTAGAGGCGGCTGAAATACACCACTAAACTATATTTTTTTATGGAGAAATACATCATATACATCCCTATGTCACTGACGCGCGAGAGGATTACGCCAGACTCCTACCGCTTAAATCCTCAATCCTTATTTATCAATGAGACATGAAAAGATTACTTTTTTATTTTTAGACCGGACATAAGTTAGTTAGGCCACCTGATAGAAAGCAGTGGAAACTATAGCCTATAAACATTCATTACGCTAGAAGAGTCGCTAAGGCATCGCTTGCTTTCAAGAAAAGTTATTTTTGCGCGTATCAGAGGTGATAGATCTCTTTGTGGTTTGCCTCCGGAAGCATCACCGCCACACCTATTTCTGCCTAATTACAGGAATATCATGTATTGATGTGTTGTGATCTGTAAGTGAAATAAGTGTAAGTGAAATATACTTATCCGAGGCATTCCAACTTAGTCCTCAAGAGTAGCTATGGCTTACCTGTGGTTGGCCACAGATGCTTTATGTGACCAATCTCAGGTAAGATTCTGATCTTTTATAGTGTTAATTACAGATGAGCGTGTATAACAGAAGCTATTTACCATCAGGTAGGCTACATGCTCGTTTGCTACCATATTATATAAAAAAACGTATCCATAGTAGCCATAGTACTCTAAGATAGCTTAAGAAAAAGTTAATTCCGCGTCATGTTCGTGACAGAAATGATTGTATAAAAAGACCGCCACGAGACCCGTTGAACCGGCGGTTGGAACCTAATTTTTCTGCGAGTGTTAGAAGAAAAACATTGTATTCACCAGATCAAAGGCTTTGTCGAAACACTCGTCATCATTATATTGTATAGCGAACTTCATCGCTCTGCCCAAAGCACTCTTTGAGTGTACAGCACTACTCTTAGCACCTCAACCTCACTTTTGATATTTCGTAGAGTTTATTTATAAAGTTGAGAGTAGGTAAGTATCATTAATTTTTAATAGCTTGGATACTCTGTTTTCGGGGAAATTAAGAACAGCTCCCTCGGGAACTATTCTCAGCTTCCTACCGAATTTTCGAAAATATACAGTAAATTAAAACATTCTTAATGCTCTAATATTTTATTTGTTTGCTTTGAGGTATCAGTATTGTATAGCAGTACTAGTAATATGGAGATATTTTCATAGATGTCGTACGCGATGATTAAGAGGTCGTAGCAGGGGCAGCAAATTCAGGAGATGGGCAACACCGTTCTGTATTTAATACCCACAAACATACACCCAGGCGATGACTTTACGAAAACATCCAACTAGGAAAGGGCTATTTACAGTAGCGGATCCCGAAGCGCTAATGAAAAGACGGAATATGTTTTTAATTATTTTTTTATTTTACAATCAAAATAGTTATTTTTGAAGCAAGTACTTGAAGTCAGTGAACATTCAATTATTATTCTGTTATTCCAGATAATCAATGTACCATCATATCATCAAACATTTACTACATTTACTATTACCGTTTGATTTTTTTCCTTAAGCTGGGTAGTAATATATAATCAGTTAATAAATTTTATATTAGGTACATAAAAACATACATACTTATATTTTTGTTAAAGTACTTAGACATATGAATAATCAAACAATGGTTTTAACCTTATGCAACTGGCGCAACATGAAAAAATATTACAGACGTGTTTGTATAAATATTTTCATTTTGAATATTACAAATATTTGGATGCAAATTTCATAGTCCTGTCCTTCCATCTGTTCCTACTATAAAAGTAGAAAATTGGTACGAATTTTAATAAATTGTTCATGTTGTATGGAATTTGAAGAAGCTCTTTTGACGACCCATATGACGCTAAATAATGATTCTCAACAAGACATTTGTAGTACTGTTATTACTGGCAAACGTCGTCGTTTTTATATCTCGACGTATATTAAGATTTTTTCCACGTTATGACTTTGCCCTCTCGCTCTTATTACTTGGATTCTATAGATTTATTTGTTCATGTAACGATAAATCGGTTTATTTACAATCAGGAATTTTATATGCTTCACAATTCTCAATAATGTGAACTTGGATTTCTTTCAGGCATCAAGATTTATTCCTTTGAGTTATGACTTATTTATAATCTGTCCTCTTATTACATCAGATACAAAATTATAACCATCAACTGCGAAATAATCTTGCTTGCATCTTTTTGAGCCAAAGTGACAAAGCATGTCTCGACGTAGTACCGTCTGTTTGCATTTTAGTCACGTTCAGTCGACGACCGACGTAGGCGACAATATTCGCAAATATTACGCTATTTCCAGAATAGCTTTCAAGCCTGTTCATGCAGTAGATCAAAGTTTAATTCGAATGCCTTTGCAATTTAAGTTAATAGTGAGTGTAAAGTTTTTATGCGGTAGAAATAGCAAACGGGGATGTAGTCCGCTTGATTTTAGGAGGTCATTTCAGGATATTAATTTAATTAAACTGAACAAAATTCATGATCTTCGGACATAAGACTCACGTATATTATTATTTTTTGCAATGCAAAGCATATTATTTTTTGTAATTAAGAAGAAAAATCGCCAAGTGCGAGTCGAATTCGCGCACGGAGGGTACGTACCATAATCTATAAAGAAGGACAAAATGATAACATTTTTTGTATAGGAGACGCCCTTAAATATTTATTTAAGTGTGATTTTAGTACTTTTCATTCGTTTTTTGTTGTTATAGCGGCAACAGAAATACATCATCTGTGAAAATTTCAACTGTCTAGATATCCTGGTCTAGCCTGGTAACAGACAGACAAACAGGCGGCTTGATGGACAGACGGATAGTGAATTCTTAGTAAAAGGATTCCGTTTCTACCTTTTGGGTACGGCAATGCTCAATACTTCTTTTGAGTTACATTCAAATGAAACTTGAAGACAAAACTTAGCTAAATCTGAACGTAGTAGTTTAGAAATAGAGATTTATTTATATTTAAATTCGATCAAGTTTAATGTACAATTTAAATAAATCCCATTAACCGAATAACTCAGTATTTTCACCTAACTATGTAGTACGTTGTATGTAAGAATATGTATATGTATGGTTTATATATACATAAGATTTATAAGTCTCCTATTACTATTCTGTTAATAATAATTCGTACCAAAATACAGGTATTAAATATAAAATAGTATTTAGATAGATATGACCTAGAATCATTCGTTATCTACCTTAATAAAATCGATAAATGAGCAATTAAAAGTATAAAGTGTAACTATTTGCTGCAGTAAAACTGTATTTTGAATCTGTCAATGAAGCTATAACAGTGTCCGGTTTGAAAAGGTGCAAGCTTAACAGTATTTCCTTTAAACATATTTTAATTTATTCAATAAAATCTCTTTGTCGGCATGGCATCGTAACGAACGGAAAATGGAATATTGATGCTATCGAAATTGATTTTAATTTTCTCCTTTAAAATATGCAATTAAGTTTTTCTGGAATTTGAATTTTCGACAAGATTGAAGAGGTATTCCACTGTTAATTGAATCAGGAGTAACTGTAAACAGTGAAGTATCAGGCTCTTAAAACACAGCTTGCAAGTACTATCATGAACAATATTTTGTTAACCCATTTTTCCAACATTTTTTGTATGCAAAAATACATAGACGTGTGTAATACATACATATATCAAAATTTCCTTAAGCATGGATATCTCTTACCTCTCCATATTAACCTGCAAAATGTAGTGAAAGAATTAAATAGAAATACATCTCAAGATTGAATACTGGTATTACTATTTAAAAAGTAAAATTACAAGAAAAAACTGCGTATTGAAAAAAATATAATACGATAGTAACCTGCGCTGAGAAGCTTCGCTCTTTCAATTTTTTGTATCATGTGGTCTTGTAAATGTATGATTTCACAGTTAAAATCGTAGTGATGTCAAAATATTGTACAAGATGGCGTTGGGTTGACAAAATAATATTATTTTGGAAATATCTATGTGTAGAAACTTTGGACAGAATGATATTTAATGATTAAAGAGAGAAGAAAAATAATAAAGAGAACATAATTTCATCCTAATGGAGCATTTTAGTAAAACCTTAATAAATAACAAAATTATCAATCAAATGTCCACCAATGCTCATTTATTCGCCTCCTTGGAAACATTAAATTAACGATACACGTAGATGATCAAGATATTTCCACATAACTTTAGACGAATGCACTTAATAAGGCTTTAATTTACAACTCATTCGCCTCAGCAGAGGTGGAGAAATTGTTTGAACTCGGTGACCCCTTTAAATGAAATAGAACTCTAAATTTGGGCACTACGCCAGAGTTGGAGTAGTAAGAGTAATTCGTAGTGTACTACACCGAAATACTCTCCTTCTATCTCGCTTAATCAGCTTTAGTTATAAATTTTTGTTTATTAAAAATATTCTTGTGTCCGTAAAAACAAGAAAGCAATATGCAGTCACTTAAATATATCATTTTTTGTGTTACTATTATTTGGTTTCTATGTATTTTTTTAAGATTGATGTGTGTTTGTAATGATACTCTTTATTAGTGGTTATATGTCATTTTATACTTATTTTTATAAAATTTTGTACTTTGAGCGGTAACTTTGTAATTAGGTTTTATTATGTTTTTTAACAATTTTATCAATATAATATTTTAGAGGAACGGATTGTTTGAAAATCAAGCAGCGGAGACAAATATTACAGACAAAAATACCGGAACAAAGTTTTGTCACAGTTTGCGGTTACAATTTATATTTAAATATAGGTATTTCATTACCTAACTGCTTGTTTTTTTTCTGTTCACTTCACTGTTCACTGTTACTTTCGTTATGTTTTTTGATCTTAAAATATTTTTGTCACTAAATGATTTATAGATCAGCAGTCTTATTTTCAATTATTACCCGACTGCGTCAGAAAGACGGTAATGTTTTTCGAGCGTATGTATGTATGACCATTATTTGACTCGCGCTACAGCCCAAACAGCTTGACGAATTGTGACGTATAACATATCATCAGAATCGTCTTGGTTTGGATAATGACATAAGCTATGTATTTTTTAAATGACACCTGCAAATGGACAAAAAGGGGTACGGTGTCGAATGAAAGCTAATAAATAGACTATTCTAAAATATATGTAAATATGTAATAAAATATTTTTGCTTGGCTATTTTGATGAAAACTTATATCAAACGTTAAATTAAATATATAATTATGTACAAAAAATCGTTTTAGTTGTCGGGTTTCTTGTTTCAATATTTTTAACAATGTTACTAGTTTCTATTCAGGAATTATGTTAAATGCATAAAATTTCTATTTTTATTACTTATTGTTCCTATTACTACTTTCTAACATGACCGCCTAATTTAGTTCTATAGGCAACCGGATGTTGGCAACTATGTGCCTAACATCCTTTATAACAGAAACAGTGATGCCGCCCCACTTAACCGCAAACAACCTACAGCGAAATTGTACTGTTAACAAAATGTAAGCGTGTTAAAATATTTATAAACATTCATATGAATGTATTAAATCGCAGTTTAATCAGTGTTTCCCAACGTGGGGCGCACGTCCCACAGGGGGACATTTTGGTAGTTAAAGGGATTGCCCTCTGCCCTTTTTAAAGTGTTAAAAATGGACTCGACACGATTTTAACGCTTTCGCTTTTTTGGGTTTTAATGTTAAAGCTAATGTTTTTCGAGCATGACCCACCTACTGACGCAGTCGGTTCTGGCGCAGTCAAAAATTATGTATGGGGGGCATAAAAAATAGTAATATTAAGGTGGGGCATGGCCTAAAAAGGTTGGGAAGCACTGGCTTAGATCATTCATCAAGCCGAGGGGTAAATGGAGAAAGCATGTCAAAGTGAAATTGAAATGTAAAAATATCTTTTTTAATATTAAACACGTAAAATCACTCACGTCGTTCCTATTCTAAATGTTGTCATCGAATTAATATTTGCGGTCGCTGCCATAATTGGTATTTCAATTTATTTTGATTAAATCTGATTATTCTCATATGTTTATACTAAATTTAATACACGGCATTTATTTTCCTGCTTTTATACACAATTTTAAAACAAGATATTCATGTAAATGTGTGTTTAATTTATTTGTCACTTGCATTCTTTACCCGTTTTAATTTTCCTATTCTTTCATTTATATCACTTTCAAATTCATATTCATATCAGATGTAAAATATAATCTATAGACTACTGTTATAATTTTGTAATATATTAGATCAAGTGTAAACAAACTAAATATTCGATATTTTTAAGTGTAAAAAATCTATAGAAAAGACAGTTTTTTGAAAGCAACAATTTTATAGAAAGATATACCTACACCTCAATATGGACTCTTCTACCACAGTTTTGTAAACTTACCAGGAGAGATCCCAAATATTGTAAACATTCCCCAAATTCTTTAAATAAAGAATTTTTGAATTTTGAATTTTTGAATTTTTTGAATATACGACGCCCCCTCGTTTGTGTCGGCAGATAAAACTCATGTCAATCTAAATTATTGATGTAAGGAATCAAATTTATTTATTTTGAAACATTAAGAACCTATTTTTACTTATCTTTTTCATTATTTTGACGGTTACCCGAAGGTTGTCTGGAAGAATTTTGCTGGAGCTTTTAAGTAATAAGGTCGCCTTTTATATCTTGGTGTTAGTTTTCTCCTAGTTAGTGTATTATTATTATTTCTTTTTAACACGATTCCGAGATTTTAAATTAACAACAAAGTGTTAAATAATTCCACTTATAACATCATGAACCTTATTACGTAACGCTTGAAATTACTTAATATCTAATAACTTTCAAAACACAGTAGAATAGAGTGATGATTAGAAGATAGTAATCGTATTTTTTCCCTGTTACATAATTGATATGGTTAGAATTAAACCGGAGATATTTTAATAAATGCCGGGTCTGAGGACCAATGTAGTTCGACGAAGTACCACCGCCACACTTATTTCTAGCGTGAAGCATTCTAGCGATTCGTTGGACAGGTGTGATTGCCGGCTCACTTATATAAAGCGGTCATCTTAGTCCTCAGCATCAACGCATTGTGATTGGCTTCAGATAGACCCCTGTTATGAAGTTGATTACAGATGCCCATGGGCGGCAGAAACCACTTACCATCAGGTGGACCGTACGCTCGTTTGCTATTTCAATCAGGTAAAAAATACATACATTTATATACGTGACGTTACAACTAATCCTCAGGTGTAGTATTGCATATGTGATTGAGCTTATCTACCTCACTTATTATTAAATTGAATGAGTTAGTTGCCAAATGTAAAAAGGCATGTATGGCCAACTTCGTTGTTACTAATCTTGTCTAGGTCTGATAACAGATGTTCATAGGGGCGGTGAACACTTATCACCAGGTGCATACTCGTTTACTACTTCTATGGTATAAAAAGTCTGCATTATTTCTGTGAAAAAATAAATTATATGAATGTTACAGAAAGCGATAATTCTAAACATGTTTTGTCCTCTCTACAATTTCTTACATACATTCTTGGATAAAGCCTACGGTAGCATTATCTCTCCAAATAATAAACAAACTATTCAGTAATAAGATACAAAGTTTCTGTAAATATAATTAGCATAATTAAATTTCTAGAAATTTCAAATAGTGAGTACAATTTATTTTATTCAGTTCGTTGTTAGCAATGTGAGCGGCTTACGACTCGCAGGATCGTTATATTTACGCCTCGAAGAACGCAGAGAAATACTTAAAACTTGGCAGAGTGGAGTGCATTAAGCAGCATTACCTACGGAACACGAGGTGGAAACTGTAGTTGTCATGGAGTAGGTAAATTAATAAAACCTTATTCTATATGCTGTACAATTTTTGTGTCAAAAAGAAACATGTGTGCCGTTGATTTTAAGAGCGCACTGAATGTCAGAAACAAACTTCAAGGCCTCTTGATCACAATGCTTAAAAAATCTGCTTACAAATAAACAAACAAACGCTTTCTACACTCATAGCCTCACAGTAGGATTTTCTCCTATGTCGTGGATGCCATGGACACACAAAAACAAATACACACATACCCAGAACAGAAATCTAAACTCGTAATTCACATTTTTGACTGACCGGGGATAGAACTTAAATTGCTATTCTATATTGGCTCTGGCTGTTTTTTTGTCCTTATGTGTAAGCATATTATAGAAAGCATTTTTGTTATTAGTACGATTAAGAGTATGGCACGAGATTGATTAATGAGCAAATTTGTTTATTTGCTCATTAATCAATTTAATAAAGTAGTTTTCATCTTTTTAACATACTTCAAAAAAAAATACACACGAATTGAGTACCTCCTCCTTTTGGAAGTCGGTTAAAAAGGAGGAGGTTCTACAGCTCTATGTATTTTGGTTCTAAACTCTGAACAGATACGGTAGTCATTTCTAAAAAAAATAGTACGAAGACACATAGAATCTGTCACCAAGCGTACTTTCCACGTTCGTAGGTAGGTACTTAGAGACTATTAAATTAGCTATTATTCTTAAAACGTATGAGACGTTAGTAATAAGGACCTTAAAATGTTTGAGATATGTATTTATCACGCAACGACTGCTATTACCTTAGCTTTACTGCAAATCATTTGCACAGTATAATTACCTCAGTATAGTAAACCCAATAAGGAAACCGGAAGCTAATAGAAGGGAGAGAATACCCCAAACCACAATCAATTAAACTATTAATAATAATTTAATTCTCAATTGAAACGCTCATTGCATTGTAGGACTGATAATAGCCAGGGAATCGCAAGTAACGATCGCAGTATTCGACATCTATCTATCTTGTAACTTAGGTATATGTCTGAGTTAAACTTGCACTTTTTTACTTTAAAATTTCGACACGCTCATTTTTATATGAGCCGATAATCTTAAGCCGCAGGAATACTAAGGCATATAATATAAAGAACAATGATTCTATCTAAAGTCAATCACAGGACAGATGACCGATTGGACGACCCGCGTGGCCGAGCGGTCACCACACCTATCCTATCCATAGAGAAAATCCTAGTGTGGGGCTATGAGTGTACAAAGCGTCTGTCTGCGTCTATAACACGAAAAAATAGTTTTTTCTAAATCGAATTATGTAAGACATAAATTTCTAGCTTATTATCTTCAACTTTACTCATATAGTAATAGTCAATAAGTAGTATACCCATACTTTTGGCTCTCTATTAATTGCCGAGAACCCCGGCCAGTCAATGAAGCATTAATTTTAATAAGACAAATTTCTTCAAGTTGTATCTGTATTTACTCAGGGTCTATCGAGGGAGCAGCGAAGTAAGACAAGAAATTCCATTATAATAAATTACGCTTGCCCTATTACTTCTTAATTAATTATGTCACCCGCAAACTCTGCTAATATATATTACATCGGCATACTCTAGGGCTGTTAGCGCAAATAGTAATTACAGCTCAAAGGCTCATTTAAATTATATTCTTTATGGTTTTACAATAATTGCGTTTCGTTATTTATATTTTTGAAATACTTGAATAGTCGAATATTTTGAAGAATCATTTTTTTTTTCAAAGGATTTATAGTACATAAGGAATAGCAAATGAGTATGCTGTTTTTCTGTTAGTAAATGGCTCATGGATGGATCATGGATCATGGATATCTATAATTTACCCAGATAAGATTGCATTCTTCACCTTTATTCGCGTGGCGGAGTGGTTACCGTACTGATCTAAAGCACAGTGGGTCCTGGGTCGATCCCCGGCCAACAGGCATCTGAATGATGAGATTAGATTTCTGTTCTGAGTCTGGGTGTTTGTGTATTCGTCTTTGTGTGTCCGTGGCACCCACGACACAGGGAAAAATCCTAGTGTGGGGTTATGAGTGTAGCAAGCGTCCTTTTTATACAATTTTACCTCAGTTAGCCACAAGATACATCACTGCATATTAGGACTAAGTTGGAATGCCTCGGATAAGTATAACTAACTCTCTCACCATTCTGTTGCTTGCTATACTCGTACTATTCCGGAAACACGTTTTAGAGAAATTGTCTTAAGGTTAGTACCTTTACTCACCCATAAGCTTTATGTATGCTTGTCGATTCTATGTGCATAAATAAATACCACCATATTATTGGTCGCCTCATATGACGCTGAGCTTGCAACCACATCCTACGCCGAAAGTAGGAGTGTCGTTGGTTCCTTCCCGGTTGAACCGTCCACTCGTTTGACCACTTTGCAGGAACGTTATGAAACAGTTAAAATCCCCGATGAAATAAATAAACATCGCTATTTCGACATCGTAGCAACTTTTCTTCTGATCGGAAACCCCGCATATTTTGAAATAATTTCATTTCTTCCTCCGAGAGTAAACTGAAAAGTTCCGACTTACAATCGTTATAGTATTACGCAGCTTGTTTAATGAGAAAAAAACGATTGGATTCATCAACAACATCACGTGTTCTGTATTTGAATTTTTATGGAATTTAATAAATCATGGCAAGTAATTAAATCAAAGAACATTTTCAGATATAACTAGTTAGGTCCTTAGAATATTAGCATAAACTTTGTAAAACATTTTACATTAATTCTTCCGAAAAAACTTAAACCTGTGTAATAATATGAAATCAAGAGCGTTGTCTAATAAAAACCTCTAGCAGGTTTTCACAAACTAAAAATACGGACCTCTTTCAAATAGTTATTATTTGTAAATACGAGTAATGTAAATATAAATCGTGTCATATATTAAAATATATAGCAGGCTTACGCAAATGTTAAGTACGGTGATATCATATCATAATATTTGCTTACACGGTAGGATTTGCCTGTATCAATGCGGTCAAGAGCCTCCATAAATTTTCGCCACGATATTATGAAATTAAGGCCCCTTATACTAAATACGGGGACGTTTAACATAGCAAAATGATTAAGGTCGCGATTTATGTGTACAGAGCTTACATAAGTAGCTGCTCTTTATGAACCTTATTTCAAAGCTATAAGGTAAAATTTATGGAGCTACTTTGCTCTAGACTGTACGTGCTTTAGTTGGTACGGGGAGACTAATAGAAAACAATTTGTTACATGAATAAATTATGCATTAATATATTGAAAACGTTTTGAGTAAGTTACGTACGTAAGAGCATATGGATGATTTTATGGGCACACAATATTATTAAAGTAAATATGGTACAAGATTTTAGTACCTAAATAAGTGTTCTCAACAAACAAATAAAATACTGTTTAATGACTGTTGATAAAATATGAATGCGAAACATTTCAAAATGTTATAATACCTAACATTTCCTTTGTTCTTTGTTAGAATATGAAAATACAGACATTAATTTTTCGCTTCGAATAAAAGTCACTTTGAAACATGTTATTATAATTTTTACTTCGTATATTATCTTTAAATTTAAAATTTTATTATCCATTTATTTTTCAATAAGTCAACATACATGCAACATCGCTATTCAACAGCAGATCAAATAATACAGCATTATATTAAACCTACGTTCAAAGATATTAATGTTATTCTACAAACAGTTTATTCCGGTACCGATAGTTCACGAAAACGAAATAGAAAGATTTTCTGCTCATTCTAAACACAATATATTCTAATTCGATTTACCAGTAAAAATTCTACAGTCTGGCAAACATTTACCCGTATCACGTTAATGTGATCTTTGGAAAAGGATAATCTTTCTAAAGCGTCTCTTTAAAATATATTAGATGACAAATTAAACACGATTTAGACATTTCGCTTGTACAATCGATAACGTCCCTATCATGAGGAAATCTAGGTCGTCGATTTTCGAAATAGGTGTCCTATAAAAACGGATAGACAGGTTACACAGCGTTGATGCTTGAAGCCCTGGAAAGCCTGATTCATTAAAATTTAATGAGAATGGGGAAAATGTGGTTTTAATTTCCGGAAACTCAAATTGGCAATTGAAAAAAAAAACATTATAACCGGCCGTAATTAAGAAGCACTTACATCAAATGATCGCCGTTACACAATTTATATTTTTCTTTTATATTCATATTCAATAATTCTGTATGTATTTTTAATTAAAGTCATATTTTTTTATTAAAATACATACACTTATCTAAATGCTAACTCAATGTTTTAGTCTCATAGGTCCGTATGTGTGTTTACTTATACCACCGATAATATTAAAGCCATTTAAAAAATTTGTATAGAGACAAAAACCGACATACCTGCTTAATACAATAAACTGAAAAGTAACAACATAAACTACAATCATAAAACAAATTTAGGAACAAATTATATGTAAAATATATAAAAGTGTTATTATTCGTATACCTAGTTGTATTTTTGTAACAGTACGTCTGCTATCTTTCTTTATATCCATAACATTATGATAAAAAAAAATCCTGTCCTTCCTTTTTTATATAATTCATGTCACTCTCACAATTAAGACGAGTGTAAATGTCATGTGGTATGTATCGTGTGGTGTTGGTCTTAAATAGCATCTGGATAGAATCGGGGATGATATCAGGTGTGGTAAAATAAAAATTCAGCTAACAATGCAGCACTCCTTCCGTCGGTTTATTAAGAAGACAATGACATTACCTAGTACCTATTTTAAATATGAGCGCCTGTTCAACGTTAAAGGCAATGTAGCATAAATTAAACAAAACATGAAAACATTATCAAACTTGAACAGCATCACTCGCTCTTTTTCTATGGATGTCGTGTAAGGAACAAAATCCAGAATAATTGCATTGTTGCTTGTGCTACCTTCTGCTATCACCAACACGCATGCCCGGTAACTTATGGAGTCCCTGTAGTTCCGGGACCAGAATAGGCCTACAGTGTCCCTTGCCTGTCGTAAGAGGCGGCTAAGGCGAACAAAATTTGGAGCTCAAACCGTCCAGTCAAGCGACCCCGGGAAGGTCGGCGGAATGTGTGGTTGCATTCCGTCCTAAACACATGAAGGCACGGTGAACGTAAATGCTCACCAGGAAAATGGGGCATCGCGCTCGAAGAACTCCAGTTGTGTTCCGGTGATCCCGGAATCCTCCACGCAGCACTGAGGACGGTCACCTGGGGTTTCTAGTGCGGTGAAAATCCCACATAACCCGGCGTCGTCCCACAACGTCGGGTACCTTTTGAAGAATTTCCCCTCGTTACAAAAAAAACTTACTTTTGGAAATTCTCATTAAATAAAATCTATGTCCAACTATGGGCCTCCATTTAAGGGCATATAAAACTTTAATAAAGCTATTGATTTAATAATTATATTTGAAGAAGAACGGTAAGTGCAAAGGCCAGTATATGTTAGTGATGGCATAATTTCCCAACGGGTGCACCGATCCATCTGGAACGGAGTATAATAATGTATTCACATTGAGATCCTTTGTTTTATTAAAACAGGAATCAATGCAAGAACAAAAGTATTCTTAGATAATAATAAAAAAAATATAATTAAAAGTTAAAGCGAAATATTCATAAAATACTAATTACATCATTTTTTTTATTGAAATTATTGGAGTGTAAGTAAAGTGTTTGTCTATTTTCAAAAATTAAAACGCATGTACTTTTACTTTTTAATTAACATATGAAAACAATATGAACTAACGACGAAAGATTAAAATAAGCAATATATTCATTTAGAGTTATGCTTAGACGAAATTATTATTACACCTCAAATCACTACAGATTGGCCCCACACATACAACTGCACATTAGTGCTCCCTGTAGTTCCAACTCATACATGTAAGGCAAGAGAGTCAAAATTACCAACACGAGCGGAATTTCATCTAAATCCCAAAGGAAGAAATGCTCTATGAGTTCCAGCACCGAAATGTTTTAGGTACCGAGGATTGCACTTTACAAATAACTAACATAATATTGTATTGGATTCGTGTCTGTAAATGGAAGCTATTTTCTAAAATAGACAACATTTTGATGCGAGCCTTTTAATTATAGATGAACACGCTTTCTACACTCATAGCCCCACACTAGGATTTTCTCCTGTGTCGTGGGTGCCATGGACACACAAAGACAAATACACAAACACCCAGACCCAGAACAGAAATCTAAACTCATCATTCATATTTCTGTCTAGCCGGGACTCGAACCCAGGACCCACTGTGCGTCAGACCGGTATGGTGACCGCTCGGCCACGCGGGTCGTCAAACTTGCAAACAATCGTCGAATAATGCACTTGTCCTTGCGATACTCTAAAATATACGTGACGAATAGATAACCTCTCTTCCTTTGAGAAGTCGGTTAAAAATGGCAACGAATAATACGGCTGTTATTAGAGTGAAGTAGCGGTGCCTCTCGAAGTACAGTGTGTAAGATTTAGTTCTATAAAACTTAGAACTGAGAAAAATACTTAAACCGGTGAATATGAAAAGAAATTGCAAAAGGTATTAGAATAGGAATAATCTATACGAACGGCACATAATACTTGATGATAGCTATCATGTTGAAATGCAATTACTGGGTACCTCTCGAATAAACGTTACACTCGCTTCGAAACGAAGTTCTTGGTAATAGTATTTGAAACTAAACCAAATGGACTTTTAAAATTTGCGCCGTTTAGGAATAGTAACTTTTTACGAACATAGAGCTGGGAAAACACTTTGTGGTCCGTTTGGGTCATTTCTGATATTTTTGTATCATTTTGAAGTAGCAAACGAGCATGCAGCCCACTTGACGGTAAGTAGGCGTTGCCACTCCTGGACATCTGTAAACAGCTTCATATAGAACAGGGGCTCTATCTGAAGTTGATCACAGATGAGTTGCTACTCCCGAGGATTGAGATGGATGCCTCATATATAAGTAAGCCGGTAACCGCACCCTTCCAACGAAACGCAAGAAATGCTTCACGCTAGAAATAGGTGCGGCGGCGGTACCTACCGGGTCGAACTACATTGGTTCTGCCACCAGAAAAATAAAACAACTAACTATAGCGTGACGTTACTGCATGGTACAAGGTCTACAGGCCTTTAACCTGGTTTTTAAGTCTATCGGGAAGCAACGTTGCAGTCTTTGGTCTTCTGATCTGTTTTGGGCTACCATAGCAGATAGTCTTGCTGTCGTTGGACATCGTTGGACACTCTAGGACTCAAATATGGCTTGTTGTCGGCGCGATCGTACCTAGAGCACGTCAGCCAGTCCATAAACCATTCCAAGGTCGAGACCTTGAGGCTGTGCTCCAACATGTTGGGAAAAGAATAGTACTACTGTATTTAAATGTAAGAGTGTATATATAGGTATATTTATATGACTGTGGCAAAGAGGGATCTGTCTCGAGGCTAAATGTTGATGCCGGGAAAGCAGTCATGCTGAAATAGTACTTATTCTGAGCTTGTATATATTGTATAATGTTAAAAACTCTTCGATAGCGTGATTCAGAATATTAGTGGCGCCATCTTGTGATGAGTTCCTGGATAAGTCGTTTCATCGCCAACAGAGAATTCGTGATTGACTTCCGATAGAATTTCGTTCCTATTTTCTCTACAGAACTGCGCAAGACTTCAGTATTGATTACTGTAATTGCGTACAGTAACAGGAAGCTAGCTGATGTTCGCTAGCTGTAATCTTCTCTGATGTTTTTGAAGAGCTCATAAATTCTAGACATTGTATTACAGCATTTGTACGTTAATGTGTATTTTTAAAAATACATTAATCGAATAAATTTAATACCTGTTTCAACATTGTCACAATTCTATATCTTTCGTATCTTCGTAAAAATAATATTAGGTTTAATTTACTTGAGTGCTCCGACGGCTGTCTAGTTGATTGTGTCGTTTAAAAAATAAGAAATTCCTCCATTACTTCCTTCCATTTCGTGGTTTTACGGTGTCGTTTATATCTGAAGTGGATTATCGGGACTTCAGCTAATAAAAACTGGGGATAATTCGATTTTGTGCCGTGGTGAAAATTCGTTGCAGACTTCTATTCGGTTTCTCCAGGTCCTATGGTATGTCAGGTATTTTTTGACCTATTACTTACAACAATTCCATGCCGTGCTTTAAAGTATGTTAAAACTTGCAAAGCTGTTTGATAGGCGACAATGCATTTTACGCCTCTTAGGTTTCTAAATTTTGTTACTCAATTTGGACCCTTGACTAAATAATGTTATTAAAAAAAGTTTTCAATTCTAAGATTATCTTAGTATATTAGAAATTCCTTATCTAATTGTAGCAACCTGTATGTACCATTTCCAAATGTTTTGACATATATGTAGTTTTCATCAAAATTGGGACCTGTTTGAAATCTCACTAGCACGCGCCTGTCTTTAAAACACACCACAGTTAAGCCAGTTTTAACTATTTCACTATCTATGCCCTGTACTAATTTAGTTTTAACGTCCTCATAACAACACAT
>DWNE01002506.1:0-18676 GCA_018249875.1 Cecropterus toxeus | reverse complement strand
TCATTTTTATGCGTAAAATATGAATAAAATGTGCATATTTTTGTACTAAATTGCGTTAAATAAGCTTTATTTATTACACTACTATCTACTAGGATGGCCACAATTCGTCGCATATTTTCATTAGTTTAAAATAGCTTATTCTGTTTTATGAAGTTATAATATAATTTATGAATATAGCTCTCCAAATAACATTATTATGTCGTTTAGCACCTTTTAGATATCATTTTTATGCTATAGGTACTAAAGTAGTAGCAGGTGTAGCATATGTAGTAGTAGGTGTTGCTATCCCAGATTTACTGCACGATTAACCTGTGAACACCACCTCTCTGGATGATATATGCTTATGCTCCATCGCTTTAGTTCACTCAGTAATTATAATTGTTATATTTTTACATAATCAGGTAACAATACAAACCTTATCAGCTGTAAATTATCGCAGTGTGAGTAGCTTAATACTCGCTGCAGTCCATTTGCATATCTTAGTTCTCAGCGACTCCTCCCGATGTATAAATTCGGTAAAACCTCGTTTTTAAAACAAGTAAATTGTTTTTCGTCTAATTAAACTCATCTTAAAGGTACCAAAGCGACACGAGCTTTATGTCATATCGTGGGAGTTTGTTGGAGGGGAGGGAGTTTTCTGAAGCGGAGACGAGCAGAGGTGTTATTCAGCTTGAATATATCAACAGAAACTGCGCGGAGATGCGTACTAGCTTGACTGGAGTGGAGATGTATGCTGGCTAAAAAGAAAATTATATTGGCTGTTTAAAACACATTTCTGCTTCTCGTCTCCGTTTTGGGGTTCCGCGTTTTACTGTATGTTCAGATAAATTATGTCAGCTGCTGACAGTGACCTGTTGGTCACATGCGCTAACACATAACACTTGTTAAACGCAGTTTTCTGCTTTTCCGATTCCGATGCCATGTATAACATTGTTAGCCTAGTATTTCAAGTTCATTCTGGGACTCTCAGTCAGCAACTAACAATAAGTGTATTTGAATGCGCACTTAGATAAGAACTTCCTGTAAGTTGCAAAGTGTGCATGACTGCATGTGAGTTTATTTCGCAATATAGTTTCGTATTAATTTGTATCAACATGTATATTTTCTGATCAGTTACAACCGTATTAAATTATGTATACATATTATAAGATATATACAATATTTTAGTATAGGTTAAAATTTAAAAGTTCAGTCACAGAACTAATGAACTTAATCATTATTGTGTCCAGTTAGGGCTGTTTTAACTTAAATTTGTCAATTGAACTTTGCCTTATATGAACAGATATTCGTTTTTACATAAACTTTATTTTTAAAAGTAGTTGTATTTTAAGAGAAGAAAGTTCAGTTGACAAGACTGCTAAAACATAACTGTTATATCAGAATATAGGTATGGTTGAAGGATAGGTTTTGCCCTCTTGTTCTGTCAGATTGTAAAATAAAATAAAAGTATGATCGACCTAATGTATGCAACTGCAATATTTCTTGGGAGATTAGTGTTGTTCTGTGTTAATTGTGGAAAAAATAAAAAGTGTAACCAAATAATAAGGGCATGATGGAAACTTTGAAAAATAAGGCAAGATTTTATTATCTCCCACTGCAAGTTTTTACATTCGAGTGTATTTGTACATAGGCACATACAGGGATAACAAAATAAAAAATATTCTGATTGATGAAATTCTAATTAACCACTGAATTCTCCACAAGTTAGCAGGATCTCATAAACAAAGGATTGACAAAAAAAAAATCACAAGTGTGACAGGATAAAACTCGTCAGACCGCAGAACGATCGGTGAGAGCGACATAACATATTGTACTAAGACGAACAAGAGAGTCCATTGGGGGACGGGGAGCTCCGGGGCCTCCACTCCTCATATTGAAAAATCATCGTACGCCAGCATCCAATTTATCTTTTGACAAATAAATCTGTACAAAATATATTAAATATATACTCTGTAATGCTAAAAACTGTAACGCTACCTCATCAATAGTTCAATCACGATTATTAAATGATTTAAAAACACAACTCTTCACGTGCAAGAACAAACATTAACCTATCGGCGTCGGCGAGCGCAGCCGCACCCGCGCGGCGGAGACTATATACAAGTCAACTTTGTAAAAATCATACTCCTCAGTCTCTCACGAGAATACCGCTGCTGCATCTGTCTCATAATTCCGTTGCATTAATTTCATACAGTCTGTGGTCTTACGATCTAGTGTCGCGTATCGCGTCCTTTGCTTATAGTCCGTGCGTGGCTTCATAATATACATAAGTTTATTTGTTAACATGTTGCATGTTGGGCGGGGGGAGGGCGTGTGTTAGTTCCGCTCCGACTCGTCGCAATCGCGCGAAATGTGTCCGGGCTTGCCGCACACGTAGCAGGTCTTGGTGCCGTCGGGGCAGTTGCGGGAGATGTGGCCGGCTTTGTTGCAGTTGTAGCAGGTCTGACTCGAGTTGTCTCGCCCGCCCTCGGGGCAGTTCCGCGCGATGTGCCCCGTCTTGTTGCAGCTGTAGCACGACGGCTCGTCGGGGCTCTGCGCGCACTCGCGCGCTATGTGCCCCGTGCCGTTACACCTGTACACACAAACACACGTACCCACTTAAGTTTCTCTATTCAATCACATTAAGTATGTAAACGCTTGCGTATGACCTGTTCACGTTTATTGAAACACCTGTTACTAACTCACAAGTAAAATAATTCTTAACTACAAGTCAATAACAAACTGGTCACACAAGATCATTTTTCTTTATGAAATGAATATATTATAACTGTCTACATATCTTTTCGAACTTTTGTGCCATACTATAGCATAAAGTTACATTGCGTCATTAATCACCCAAGGATTGGTGAACATGAAAGGTCATATCAGTACGGCCGGGCGAGGGCGTTTCGATGTGAGGGTCAAGGTGACGGGTCAGGTGGGGGCGTTTGTCGATTGTCACACTAATTTATATTTGTCCATATTTTATTGTGAAGTGATACATGGACACATTGGCTAGGCGACGTGGCTTTACGTTTAATCGATATTGCAAAGCTGTGTCCTCTCCACCGACCCGTCGTAAACGTTTAAGTTTATATGTCGTTGTAAGCGGTCGCATCGTGTTTACGATATATGAACATCTATATTATTTTCGCCTCGTTATTGTGACGTTCTTAATGGGCTGACCAGTTATGTTGTTGATGATATCAAAAAGGATCGATCAATTCATTAGATTTTTTGCAATTTCCACAATAATACGCCAAAGGGCTGAAACCCAACATGATGATAAAAAATTGATGGAGAATTGTCATTAATGAAAATTACTTTAAAAAAAGTATCTACTTTCACGACGTCGTAATTTTTACGATGTTCGTTATACATTTATTCACGATGCGACATAATAACGTTACACGACGTTGCAGCGTGGCACGTTGCGACGCCGTGTCGTATGCATATATCGATGAGAGCAAAAAGAACTAAATATAAAATCTCGGCCAATTGAATTAAATACTCAATAATAATGTAGTTTATAATCTAACAATAAAAAAGTGAGAATTTTGCGCTAGAAAAAAGATTATACATAAATTTATTTCGCACGCGAACACAAGTTTATTTCAACAAAATGCAAATTTCGCATTAGATACTTTTTATTCTCATCGTGCGAAATGTTGAAAATTCTGACCGCTATATAAAATTTTAGCGAGACAACCACCAAATTCAAATCAGTATTTAAATCTGCAAGTGAATTAATAAACTGTATACAAAATAAAAATGTCAAAATCAATTTTAGGTCAAGATGTCCTTAATGTGTAATGAACTTCCATCCTGAGATATTCCCGGAGCGTTGTGACATGGGGCTCTTTAAAGACTCTTCATTAAATCCAGTATTTACGACTTCTCTAGTGTTGCAAATGTCCATAGGCGACGGTGACTACTTTCCATCACATACACACACACGCTTTCTACACTCATTGCCCCCACACTAGGATTTTCTTCTGTGTCCATGGCCCAGAACAGAAATCTAAACTCATCATTCATATTTCTGTCTGGCCGGGAATCGAACCCGGGGCCCACTACGCGTCAGACCGATATGGTGACCGCTCCGCCACGCGGGTCATCACGTAACCTTATTGTTAGCTTTAAGTATAAGAAAAAAGATAATCTGAACAACCAAAGACAAACCCGCTGAGGTTCTTGCCGGATCTTCTCAGCTGAGGTCACGTTCCGGTCTGGCGGTAGTGTAAGAAAATATTGTAACTGACAATTTGTAAGTGCCCCCGTAGGCCTATGCAAAAAATAAAGACATTTCATTTCATTTATTTCCACGCCGATAGAAATTACATAAGGATATATGGTATAATTTCAGGATAAGTGGAAAATAACACCTGGGCGGTCGATTTGCGTGACGTACTTGTCCTTTTCGTGTTTTACCCTTTTTAAATTAACATAATTATTTAAATTTACACGATTATTTAATATTTCCACTTTCTTTTACATGTGCAGCTACCTATATATTTTTTTCAATTGTGAATTGATTTTTTTAGTGTACATATTTATTTTTTCATATTGTTTTACATAATTAAAGTATTTTTAGCACAGCCACAATATGTAAAGTCAAACATACATATAAAACATAGGTACAAGAGGACGCAGATGAGAAATTAATTCAACAGTTAAATATTTGCCTGACCCAAATTTTTTTCTTAAGATTGAAGTGTCTCACTAGTGTGTGTAAAAGAACTACATACTTATCAGGTAACTCAGGGAATTTTTCATCAATTTTATTTACAGCATGGATTCTACGTTACATCGAACACACGTGGGTTGCTATTATTGAGGAGTAAGACGGTCGTCGTATGTGTAAGTCAAATAGTAGGTATCCACCCAAGCTCCAATGGCTGTATGGAAGCCCCCAACCCCCTGAATACCTTTATATTATGTTTTCAGTACGGTTGTTATAGTGGCAACAGTAATACACGGAGCAACGAACGGTACAATAAACGGATCTGTAAGAACGGAACCGGAATCGCTGGCCATGATCATCACTATTACGGCCAGCGGATCCGGTTCCGTTTACTCCTTGGATACGGTACCCGAAAGATACATAAGTGTGACAGTGGTACATCAAAAGCGATCCTCCCACCTTCCAAAACCAGAAACCTACAACCTAGCCTTACCAATGTGAACCATAGAACTATCATATAACTACGTAAAAACATAGATGTGTATCCAATTATCACACGGTAGAAGTGAAACTTAATAATTATGATTTAGCATATACCAAACTCGAGTACTTATATAATGTTAGAAGTAAAATCATTAGCGTGATGCAGAAAGATGTACAGCGCCATCTAGTTGTAGCTGTATTCGTAAAGCATTTTCAAATCACACAACTCCAAAGAAGTTTCACTACAGAAACCTTTACATGATTAGATAATTTTATCTAAGTAATAACGACATTGTAAATTACTGTTTAAGTGGTATACTTAGAATAATATCACCGGCCAACGAGGCAAGATAATGACAATAATTACACATGATTGATTACTTGTAATGGCACTTATCTGGGCACTATTCAGTTCCATATACGTCCGTAACAGAAATTCATATGGTATTGCAACTTTCAATTTGTTTTTAGGCATTAGAATGTTCGATTTGATTTGTTTTTAAGCAAACAAGAAATTATTATGAAGGCAAAAAATAAACCGACTGCCGAAAATGAAATTGCAAGTCGGGTATTTTATTTCGAAAATTATTTGTCTAATTTATTGCTTTGCTTTGCTACGAGTTTGCGTGAAAATAGTAACATAAAAATGCCATATAGGTATATTATAGTTATGATAATAAATAATCATACCTCTCCCATCTTTTTTCAGGTTAGAGGCGTCATATTTTAACACTATAATTCGTCAAGCCATTTGAGCTGTAGAGCGTGCCAAGGAAATGAGCATACATACATACATACGCTCAAAAAACGTTACACTTCTTCTGACGCAGTCGGGGAATGAGATTAACAGTAATAACGTATACTTACTACTGTTAATAAACTTAATTCCAAATTGAAGATTTAAAAAGTATCAAAAATATTTTGTTTTTATCATTATAATCAGCGTACAGTCTACTTGATGGTAAATGGCCACTGCCACCCATGCATAGCCGTAAGCAATTCATATAGAACAGGGGTTCTATCTGAAGCCGATTACAGAGACGTTGCTACTCCCCAGAACTGAGATGGTCGCCTCATTAAACTGAGCTACTGCACTCTTTCCGCGAACTGCAAGAATTGTTTTACGCTAGAAATAGGAGTGGCGGTGGTACCTCCACGGTAGAACCAATGTGATTTTATTGCATATTTGGCAATCAATACCTATAGGCAGGACTATGGGCGGACAGAGTCTATGGGCGGCAGATGGCTGGACTGCATTTTACACGCTTTCTACACTCATAACCCCACACTAGGATTTTCTCCTGTGTCGTGGGTACCATGGACACACAAACACGAATGCAGAAACACCCAGACCCAGAACAGAAATATTAACTCATCATTCATATTTCTGTCTGGCCGGGAATCGAACCCGGAACCCACTGCGCGTCAGACTGGTACAGTGACCGCTCAGCCACGCGGGTCGTCACTGCATGCTGATATACTACGTTCTTCTTAAAAAAAATGTTATACATCCCGACAAGTACATCCAGAGCTAGACCCAGAACATGAATCACTTATTTTATAGTTTGAACGCCGAGGATCGCATCTGATAATTACATGCGAAACACCACAAGCGCCATCTGCGAACAGTACCCCGCACTAAGTCAAACTAACACCGCAGCTTAGTTTTGTTCGATACTTAAAAGTTCCGAAAATTTATAAGAGATGGCGCTAAATCAAATAAAGGCAAGCATTGCCTCCCCAACAATCAATGTTTCAAATTAATAAATACGAGCAAATTTTAAGATTTACAGCTACATATGAAATGTATAGTAGTTCACATGGCGACAAGACATTCATCTTCTGGACGTGAACGCAGCTTGGAACAAATTTCGCAATTTAAAACAAATACCGGCTTGTCACATCTTATCGGTCCATTGATATGGACCGTTGTGGAGTCAGTGACATATGAATTCCTGAGGAGTTGCCAACATTTTCTTTAGAAGTAGAGCATGTGAATCAAACGTGCACCCGATTGACAAGTTGATTTTGACGTGGAATCTATTTTTTGGAGGGACTGACACCGACTTCGGCAGTTGGTGTCGTTAATCTTTCTGTCTTTCAAGTTGAAATAAGTTCTAAATGCGAATAATATTTTAGTCGTAATCTTTAAAGATAAATAAGATTGATTCGATACAAATTTTAGCCACATCTTAATGTTAAGTGCACCTACTCTACTGTTTATTTATTACTTTTAGTGAGATATATATGGGAATATTAGTTAGTGTTCATTATTTTTGAATCCCTCCTCGTATTATTAGATGTAACAATTCAAATTGCAAATACGTATTACGTTTAAAATAACATAATAATAATGTTTTTCTATTTCGGCACAGTTGTATTGCGTTTTAATCTATACTAATATTATAAAGCAGTAGAGTTTGTCTGGTTGAACGCGCTAATCTCAGGAATTACTGGTTCAAACTAAAAAAAAATTTTTGTGCTGATTAGTAAATTTATCGAGGAAGGCTTTAGGCTACATAAAATCACGCTATGTTTGTTTTTTAATAGATTATTCTCTAATAAACGCAAGTGAAACTGCGTGGCACAGCTAGTTGTGTATATGGGGAGACTAAGGCAGCTCAAAACTAGGAATTTTGATTCATTTCATCTAACAAAGATCATCTAACAGTACGCAGTTCACTAAACAGCCAATAATAATCTTGATTCTTCCTAGGAATAAGTGAGAATTATTTCTTGTTATTCTTCCTATTTCTTGTGCGTTGTTCTAAGTCTTACAAGAATAGTTTTTTTAACTGAATTATACATTAGAATTTATATGGCATGATTTTTACTTTCGATCCTTACCTCATCCTCATTTTAGTATACCTTTTACATACAATTTGATAAACACAATGCGTATGTCAAGCATCAAGCATCAATATCTCTGGACGTCTATATGCCTCATTATGTATCAGTCTGTATGTAGTGGATATTCGCAATCCGAACAAGCACTCATTAAAATTAATGAAGCGTCCATTGTAATTAATTTCATACGCGTGACCGATACATCAGCGTTACAATATGATTGCAACATTACCTGTGTTCATTATTAATATAATTATGTACGCTGCTTCATCTTAATAAGTTTTCTTAGAGTTTCTTAGTGTTTTATTTCCCGACTGCATCAGAAGAAGAAGCGTTTCACGAGCGTATGTATGAAATGATATGTCTTTATTTTGTATAGGCCTACGGGGGCACTGACAAATAGTCATTTACAGTATTTTTTCTTACATTACCACAGGATCGGAAAATGACCTCAACTGAGAAGATGTATTTTTGTTTGTATGTATGTCCATTTCTTTAGCACGCGCTACAGCCCAAACGTGACGAATTGTGACGTTACGACATATCATTACAATCGTTTCAGTTTGCACAGTGAGATAGTCTACGTAATTTAAAAATGGCGCCTACAAAAAAGGAGGGATTAACGACTTTTTAGCATCGCGACAATATGCCTTTCATATGACAGCTGATATAAACCGTTATATTAGATATCATTATGAACAAAAAAATCTTATAACGCAGTCGGGTTTTTTGTTTTACTATTTTAGCAATGTTTTGAATATGTACCTAACGGGTACTGACGATATGCGCGATATTAATTTCTTTTTGTCAATATTTTAACTCAGTTGCATCAATCCTAATCTTTCTTTAAATTGAAAATAACGAACTAGTGGTAGACGGGTTAATCTACCACAAGTTCTTGTCAACGGTTTCTCCCCGTCACCGCAGTTTCGCCGTGACCACGATCCATGTAACTGGGTCGAAATATCGGCAAAAAGAAATCAAATCAGCGAAAAAACGCGTATCGTGAGTTCCCGTTAGATATTCAAATGTATCAACTCCGAAAAAATATTAGTATCCCCGCAAAAATAAAAATCATACATTAGTATTTTTGAAAAGTTTGAAAAGTCTACAAATCCATACTTGCCCAAGTTGACTCTTCTTCTTCCTTTTTATGAGAAAAAGCAAGGAGTTTGTTTTTATACAGTAAATGATCTTACAAAATTAATAATTAATAACGAATGAATTTATCGAAATTCTTTAAAAGAGTATTTTACAATCACTCGACGAGCAAAAACTGCAAGTAAATTAAAGCATGCATAACCTCTACGCATCATTCACTTGCGATGCTATTCAAGCGTGAATCGTAAAGTTTAATCAGTGACTCACCGAATCAAACCCGTGTTAAAGGATTAGATAAGCTGACAGTCTGGGCGTTGAGCACATTAACAGATAATTTGTAATTATAATTGACAGTTTGTCATGTACTTTATATAATTATGTAGACATTGCTTAATGCTCCGCCCACGCGACTAGGATGGATAAGAAATTTGCTCGAAAACAAGCCGCAAAAAATTGTTTTTGCTATTTTGACATTCTTTTATTATTACATGTATGTGAGTAACCATGAAAGGAAATTTAGGAAGATTTTAATATACCTACTTATCCTTATTGAATTTTACTACATTCTTATTGAATTATCTTCTATTATCTAACTTTCTACCTATTCTTATTGAATCGATTTGAACGTTTTAGATGTATTTTATTCGGATTGTTGTAAAATTGCTGGATAATATTGAGTTTATATCAGATCATGGAGATATTAGTAGACCTCGTGTACACCTCGTGTTTGAACTCTTTTGGATCTGGACCCGTGTGAACTAGATGGCGCTGTACGCCTTCCTGAATCACGCTTACGATTTTATTTCGTAGCTTGTATAAGAGCTCAGGTACATATATATGTTATAAGTACATGCATTTGGTATATTTGGTACACTTAATCAATTCTTGAAAAAGCATAAGTCTTAATACCCTTATGCTCCGAAATATTTTATTATTCATTATTTTTAAGTTTTACTTTTGTCGTAGTGAATTGCACAGACAAATGTTTTATATTTACATTTAATTTCGTATTAAATATAAAAGTATTTTATAATTGCATTAAATTTTAATTATCGATATAACCTACTGCAATACTGGCTACGTAATTCTTATACGAAACCTATTTAAAAAAACGTTTTAGTCTTCGCTTCCATATTTTAAAAGACAAAAATTAGGTAGATCAGTTTGCTACTGCTATTGTATAAAAAACGTTCATTTCAGCTCATTTGATTAATCATTCAGACACATTTGTCTGAATGCGCATACATAATAAATATGACACACGTTTGAATTCGTTAGCCAAAACTAATCTCTATTAACATATGAGACTGAGTAATTGTATTGTAATTTAACACAGTAATATAAATCTCATTTTAAATTTGGCAACGATACAATTGCTTATGTTGTTATGCTTTCTTTACTTATAGCCGTACACTTTTTCCTGTGTAGTCGGTGCCACGGACACACACAAATAAGAATACACAAACACCCAGACCCAAAACAGAAATCTAAATTCATCATTCAGATGTCTGCCTGGCCGGGGATCAAACCCGGAACCCACTGCGTGTCACAGCGGTACGCTTTCTTTACTCATAGCCCTACACTTCCTCCTGTGTAGTAGGTGACACGGACACACATAAAGAAGAATACATAAGCACCCAGACCCAGAACAGAAATCTAAATTCATTCAGATTTCTGTCTGACCGGGGATCGAACCCGGAACCCACTGCGTGTCAGATCCGTATGGTGACCGGTATGGTGTTATAACCGTCACATTTATATGCATATACGAGTATTTCTTCTTTTTTTGTAAAGACGATAATCGTAGAGGCATCTTTTGACCATCATGGATTGGGTACCATTCCCATAAACCTCAATTGTAAATTTACATTTCTATTTTGATTCTGAGTTTTTGTATGTGTTAATGCATCCTAACATACGTATTATTTAGTACCTGTTGTTATTTGAACATAGAAATGTTAGGTTAAATCTCTTTGTTTCCTCATTTCTCATATAAATTGGTTTAATACTTTCAAAAATCACTGAACTTTGATAGAACCGGTGTATTTCAATGGATCCGAGAGGGTACGAGAGATTTTCACCGCCACTTTTACTTCTAGCGTGAACCGTAAGCAGAAAGACGCTTCTCATTTACTGAATTAAGTCTCTTAGCTACCACCTACGACACCCATAATAAGTAAAAAAGGTTCTATTCAAGACAACACACGCCGGCACACACTTTAATTATACTTTTAAGATAATTTCGGTCATAAATATCGTAAACTGTTATTAGTTACTTATAAATTGACCTCGCTTAGTTCATAAAACCAAATCTTTATTACATCCGTACCTTAACGATGCACTGACCATTGGAACACGGCAGTGCATAGTGACGGGACGCTCAAATTATTCTAACGTCGATAAAGTTATTACAGGCGTCGCTGCATCTATTTGAATTAATGATGCGTCTCGTTCTAAATTTATAAACAAGTGCCGTTGGACAATGTATCGGTAGCGAAGAAAATATATAGTAACATTATTCATAAATGCTGGAGTTTTAACTATTATGTTTTGTTTGTTCCTGGAACTTTAACGGACAATTATTTTAAATTGAAAATGAAGGTATATGTGTATACCATAGACAAACGTTATTTATTTGATTTTTGTTCCTATTAAAGTCGCTACATATAGTGAGTCCTGAATAGCCACACTCCTTTACTAGATCTCAAAAGGCTGGAAATTTATTTATTTATTATTAGGATTGCCAACGGAACGTACACATAACATTCTAATAACATAATGAAATTGATGGTATGGGTTCAAATATAGTAGAAAAAGATTCAATTATTAAAAGGCCTTTTTATCGCGTGATATTTTCTACATTTATCGATAAATTCTATTACACACTTATTGTTAACAGTCAAGTAGCCAATACAATTGTTTAACACAGTGCACTAAGCAATGCGTGCGGGAAAGGCTGCGTTATCTTATCAAACGCTGGGTGCGTTAGACAGATTTCGCAGAAACATTCGTATGTGGCGAGCGAGCAGGCCACACATAAATCTCGCGAGGCGATTGAATACAGACGCGTAAGCGTGCCCGTGCGCATAATTCAAAGGGGCGATCACCAGGAATCGCCGTTTGGCATGCAGACGACCGCGTTCATTCCAAAGCAATAAACCCGTTAGCGGCGACGTAATATGCATATAGGAGAACTGAACACAAACATCGCCACATACATAAAATCTCAACAAACATACATGAGTGCAATGCCGTTCTAAATTCGCGACGCCCGCGCCTTCGCGAGAATGTGATGCCGCGGAATTCCGCATAGTTGTTTGACGGATGTTTATGATCATACCGTACTCGTAGCGCTCTATTAGCGCATTAGGCACTAATAGATTTACTGTTAGCTGCTCAGGAATGTAATTGCTGGGATTTGGCGATATTATTAATGAGTTTTCGCCAACGAGGCCGTTCTAATTCCCATAAAGTCTGGCGTAATTTCTTGAGATTTCTATAAAAATCGATTAATCACTTTTAAAGTTACGAGAAACAACTCTGCTTGCTGAAGGCTGCAGCTACTACGCTACTCGTAACAACTCAGTTGCAATAGAATTTATTCGGTATATCTGCTAAGGTAAATTTTATGAAATACCAATCTCACAACTGTGTTGGTCCTATGCTGTAGATAATTTTTGACTCACTACGATCAAAATTTGTAGATAAAAAAATACGAAATATGAAAGTTATTTTAATTTCAGTTTGACATTTTCTTACACTTTTTTCAGATAACAACATTTATACAAAAATGTTATTATTTATAAAAAATGCATTTTCTTTATTTTTCTTTCGGATTCGGATCTAACCTATCTAACATATCGAAACGGTTACATAATTAGTTTATTTTTTATTAGAACTACATAAAATCAGTTAATTTAATAAAATGAACACAATCGATATCGTGAACGAATGTTTGTTAGGTGCATCACTGGTTGCAGGTGCATTCAGCTGATATGTGTATGGCTCTTCGAACCATCGGCGCCCGCCGACCAGACCACCACACGTCCAGAATTCGTATTTATTTACATATCATTTTAATTTACTTTCACATAATTGTAATGTATTCAGTTTATTGTGACAATATGAGAACTAAGTTGGTAGGAACAATTGTAATATGAAACCGTACCTTAGGTTGTCTTAAATTGATGGACTTTTTCTATTCAAACAGTTGACGTTGCCTTATTAAATAGAATCTCTCATAAGAGAACTTATGTAATTATTATTGTCGATTCTTCAAACCTTTAATATAGTTTGCGGTAGAGGATTATATATTAATCCTCTG
Source organism: Cecropterus toxeus (assembly GCA_018249875.1). NCBI lineage: Eukaryota > Metazoa > Arthropoda > Insecta > Lepidoptera > Hesperiidae > Cecropterus > Cecropterus toxeus. The sequence continues at coordinate 5,258 of DWNE01002506.1, read as the reverse complement.
AAAAAAAAATTAAAAGAGCAGGTAATATTAACAATATTAATCGCAATATATTATAGATAGAGAAACAAAAAGTGCGTGCATTTTTATTTGTATCTTATGTTTATGAGAATTAATGTAACCCAATGGGAATGAAATCATTATGTATCAATTTCGGGTTCAATTCCAGAACGGAAAGTGGGGAGATGAGATATCTGATTTGGGTCTAATATATGAGTACCTAAGCACATGTATTCAAAGATGATCATGATGTCTTTAATATGATGAGTGAGTTACCTGTTTGTGTAAGGCTAGACGAGGCAATGCTTTAAGGGGAGAATATTACAAAAACTTCAATTTTGAGTATCTAAATCCAACCAAAGTAAGTTGACGTCCTCAGGTAACTTTTTACTGTGTTGATATAGTCCTGTTGAAAATTGAAGAGCCATTTTGAATTGAAAATGAATACGAGCAACAAGGCCGAGACGATTTAAAAAATCACTTTTGCATCCATGGAAAGTTTTGCTCGATTGCGATTTTCCTTGTATGATACCGGCAAAAATATTAGCGGATTTCCGTTCGAATGACGCACAGAAAATACTTGTATCATCTTCTTTAAACGTAATGTATCAATACGTCTGGCGTATGTGGCCTTAGTAATTTGTAATGAATAAGTAGCAATTTTCGGATTACAATTGTTGTAAGAACAAAATTGTTAAGATTTTGAGAGTTTTGATTGATATTGTTTTGTGGGTTGTAAGCTGGAATGTTTTTTACCAGATTGAAGTAGCAAACGACCCTGCAGTCCTTCTGATAAGTGGTTACTGCCGCTGCCATGGACATTTGTAAGAGACTTCATATAGAAAAGGGGTTATATCTGAAGTTGATCACAGATGCGTTGCTACTTCCGAGGACTGAGATGGTCGCCTCATGTATAAGTTAACCTGATATATATGTTATAGTGTATATGTATATATAGGTTATAGTGTTCATTCTTTCTTTAATTTTCCTTCTGAACATGGTAAACATATAAGACGTAACATAAACGGAAGGGCATATCTATAAAATAAAATCAAGCTACACATCGTAGGTAAGAAGATTTCATACGAAAAAAGTATATCAGAAATAGTTTTATTCGACATTTATACATATGTATAATATACTTAATAGTAATTCCTGTTCTACCTTTGGGAAACCTCTTGTTTTTAATATTATAAGCCTGTTTTGTTCTAATATTATAAGCCTTTGTATTAAATAGCTTATTGCTTCTATAGAAACTTTCGGCTTACTTTTATATGAGACGTTCATATTAGTCCTCGGGAGAAGCAACGTATCTGCGCTGGACTTCAGATAGAACCTCTATTCTCTTGGTTGCTTACAGATGTCAATTGTCGGTTTTACAATTGTCCAGTGACCATTTACCATCGAGGACGCCATGCTCGTTACTTTAATCTTATTAAAAAAGAAAATCCTATCAAATTGCTTCTAGATGAAAGTTAAGAATTTCAAAATTGTGTTATTTGCAATAACCATTAATACAAATAATGGCATTATTTAGTACTATTAGAACTTAGTAGTATTAATACGTTTTGTTCCTATAGTAGTATTAGTAAGTGTGTTCCTAAGCAAAATATTTCCTTTCACTATACAAAAGTATACGATTCTCATAACAGGATACAGACCGGACGGACGGTATGTAATCCATTCCGTACCGTTTTCGAAAATTCAGGTTACATGGGTAATTGATACGGTCGGTGGAGCGTCTAGCCGACGGATGTTGGCCAGACGAAATATGTTGGCCAGTTAGTGGGCGCTATACACTTGGTGCTAATTAACACTGATTTTGCATGAACTATGTTGCAGCCTAAAGGTTTTGTTAATAAAAAAACTATGATTCGGATTTGGATTGGATTTGGAATCGTCTTTAATGGACTTTGTCGTAACTAATATTGGAGATTATATAAAAATGTCGGCCAGACGAAATATGTTGGCTAAATAGTGAGCGCTACAAACCATGGTGCTAATTATCACTGATTTTACATAAACTATGTTACAGCGTAAACTTTTTGTTAATAAAAAACTATGATTCGGATTTGGATTGGATTTGGAATCGTCTTTAATGGACTTTGTCGTAATTAATAATGAAATGATATAAAAATGTTAGCGAGACGAAATATGTTGGTTAGTTAGTGGGCACAACAAACTTTAGTACTTTTTATCACTGATTTTACCTGAACTTTCTACAGACTTCTTAATTTAGCTTAAATTTTAAGCTAAATATGCCGATATACAAATGTTCGTAAACTATGCAAAGTAAAGAAATTTTTTGATGAATCTTTCTCTAAGTGAATTTTGGTTGTAAGTACCTAAGCTTATTATTCTTTAAAAACCTTAATTTCCAAATAATCGTTATGAATTGAGAAAAATAACCATATAAGTACTATTTTTAAAATGTGATAAAACCCTCTGTGGTTCATTTTTCATAGCATTTTTGCCAGATGAAATTTGTTGTCCGGTTATTGAGCGCAATAAATAATATCTAGGCGTTAATTATACCACTAATATCACCTAAGTCACTTTTCAAATAGGTTTACTCTCTTCTTTTTGATTCGATAAATATTACAAAATGATGTGAGGCATATTCTGCATATAACTTTTATATATTTAAGTGTAATTAACTTAAATGTAGAAATTTATTAAACTACTTTGTTAAAAATAACCTTTTGTCTATAAATGTATTTTTCTATGAGATTGAACTAGCAAACGAGCATGCAGTCAACCTGACGGTAAGTGGTCACTGCCGCCCATAGACATCTGTGAGCAACTTCATACAAAATAGGGGTTCTATCTGAAGTCGATCTCAGATGCGTTGCTACCACCGAGGAACAAGATAGTTGCCTCATATGAAAGTGATCCGGCAACCACTCCCTTCCATCGAAACGCAAGAACTGCTTCACAATAAGACGGTGGTACCTCCCCGGTCGGCCTATACTTGCTCTATCACCTTTCAAAATTAAATAAATTACATAACTTATATATCATTTCTGTATAACAAATACTCTTTTGAGTAATATAAATATTCTTCTCTGAAGTAGAAAAGTTAGAATGAACATTACGATAGTAGAAAGTTACAACAGTTAAGTTAATATGGCAACGTGCACGTAGCATGGAAGGGATTCACGTATCTTTACGATACGTATTTTTTACCTCAGATCTAGAACACTGAAGGTAATTACTATTAATTTCACTACAGAGTCTGTGGTGAACGTTTAACACACTTTTACGGGCAAATTATTCAGAATATCGTGAACGCAATTGACACCAGAAATAGTTTAGTCCCTAGTGGTTTGATTGCGGACAAGCATGCGACAAACGATATGGTGACTGAAAGATTTAGGGTTTAATCTAAAATAAAACTAGATTTTTTTAAATAGGGTATTATCGTATTAAAGGTTAGTGTTACGAAGGGTTTAGGAATTATGAAACATTTATGAATTACGGACGTGTCTACAATTCTTTGGCAAATTTTAATGCCTGCTTATGTGAAAAGAAAGATTTTAAAGCTGACTATTATAAAGACAGACATTTTGTCCATTTAAATACTGTCACAAACGATATTATAAAATAACGATACCTACTTAGGAATAAAATGTTGCCGCAAAGTAATGTAAGCAATATTCTGTGTACGAGAAAATAAAAGAAAAAGTATTTAGTCGCTTGAGTATAGTGTATTTTATCAATATTAAAGAAAATTGTATAAAATATCTTAACCAAAACATCTATTAAAATGGCAGTACTTATGATATGTCCAAATATATAAGTAAAATAAGCAAGAAAAAATACCGTAGGTAAGCTAAATGTTATCAACGCAAGTTAAAGCTAGATGGCATTCTGCTCTACTTATCGTTACTCGCTAATCGTAGCTGGTTTGACAACGCCCTTAATGGAGCGTTCAAAGTATTGACGGCGGTGAAATAAATCTTGGCCAAGTATTTAGACAAGTTTTGCAAATTATAAAAGACCCGTTTGAAAGGAATCTAGTAATTGACGTGATTATGTACAAGTAAATAGTTTATGGTCCCAATCTTACTGGTAAATGATTGTGGAGATAACCGTAAGGCCTTACAAAAACAAAGTGCCTATAATATTTATATTTTCATAGTCATATGTTAGGGAAAAAGATGAGGAGAAATTTATTAAGCAGAGGTACCGTCACACGAATACGACTAGATAAAGTTTAATGCTCTTTTCAATAAACCTTATTTGCATTTTTTTTCTGTCAGCAGGGACATAAGACATAATATTATCACTAGGCAATGGAGTTTTAAAGACTAATTTAAAACAAGCCTTTTTTAAACCGAAATTGCAGTAGAAAACGAGCATCTAATTCACGTAACATTTACGTGGTCATTATTACCTATGATTTGTTACAAATATGCCAAGTTCTTTGGAAACTTTATATTAAAACAATTGCATATCGGCAGAATGGCAATATATTGATTAATGTTTACAGAAGAGGATGGGTAGAGCCATGCAGGTAGCAACAACGTGTGTATTTAATAGGTATTTTAATTTCGGCAGATATACACGTCAGACATATTAATTACAGAACAAAAACGCATCATCATTCTTCAACTAAAGTGGTTCTTAGAAAATGTGTTGTTTTTATTTTGGATTAATATTTTAGAGACTTACTAAAATGAGTAACACTTCTTTTAAAAATCTTATGACTAGTGCAAAAACTGTATGCATTGAATAATATACCTAAGGTATTCCGTGTAGAATAAGGTGGAAAGGCGTTAAATAATTATTGACGTGTATATTCTTCTATACATAAGACCGGTAGAATTTTACAGATATTTTAAAATGAATGAAAGGAATATGTTGCCATAATTGGGTAATGTAATATGTCATATCTATTATTTAGCCATAACTACAAATATAAACCGCGGCAACTCTCGCGTTTAATAAAGGGTAAAAATATAACATATATTTATATTTTATACATTTGATAGAGTTCATGGATTTTAATTAGATTAAGACTAAATATTAACTAAAGATACGTGTTACTAATAGATCAAAAAATTTAATGTTTTTATATATTCATAGTTATTATGTTGAGGTAAATTGTAAATGAAATATTAGTTATTGTTATATGAAATATTTATGTATTATTTAAATTCATATTATCGTGTAGGACATTGCATTTTATAATAAATATAATTAGCATATTGTTTAAACTTGCTTAATAATTGAAAAATATGTAAAACGATATGTGAAAT
>DWNE01002505.1:0-18677 GCA_018249875.1 Cecropterus toxeus | reverse complement strand
GAAAACTTTCAAAGAAATTGGTTTGAACAAGATACGGCACTTTTTCAAAAACCAATTAACATAATTTTGTAATTCATACAAACTCTATGAAAAACAAACTTATGTTGGTAGTTGGAAAACTGTTCAACTTTATTTATTTACTTTTACACCAGAGCTATATTTTTTTGGTATGCTTATAAGATATGAGGTCCTTACCAACATGTTTGACGTTATTAATCTTTATAAGAATCGTTGACCACTTGATCATCATATGCATGATTAGATCCTACATCAGCATGTTGGATAATATAAAATTCTATTCAAAATGGTTTACTTATGATATGTAGAAATATACAGAAAGTATAAATTATAAAATTCATATCGACACCCGGTTTGGTACAATAGAAGTTATAGTAATGTCACGAGCAGAGCGCGTGCCAGCCGCGGCCACCTGGGAGCTGTAACACGCTCGCCATACCAACTCGAAGGCCACGAAACACTCGCTTAAAGCGTTAAAATTATTGTAGTTACGCTGTTACGCGGCCACGAAGTTACGCTGCAAATTATATTGAAATTTGTCTGCTTGTACTGTCAGTCAAGTGGTAGTGTAAGAAAAAATATTGTAAATGACAATTTGTAAGTGCCCCCCTAGGTCTATACAAAATAAAGACATTTCATTTTATTTCCTAGCCCACGGGTAACAAACAATATATTGCTATTCGAAATCTGCCGAAATGAAATTTAGTTACACTCGTTATGAAGCTATGAGAAAATACATGGTTTCAATCCGTCGAATCATAGCCGCTAGGTCAAGGAAACTTCATCAAGTTCCTGGATAAGAAGGGCTTCTTTGTGTCTCGTAAAAAGCGACTAAAAGGGGCGGCAGAAGAGGGAGCTCGAACGGTCCAAGCGTCCAACACCGTAATTATGCGATTCCTTCCCAATTATATCAGTTTAGTATCTCCAAATTAAAACAGTTCAATCAAGACATATTTTTTTAAAGCACAAACAGGGATAAACTGCAATTACATATTTATAGATCAACGCTTCAGAACTTGGTGTAATAATTGTATGCATTTATTTATTTTTGTAAGAATGAGTATGCAATATTTTTAGTGTTATTTTTAGAAGGTATTCCACTTGTTTATTAGCACGATGCTGCATCTTGGCAATGTAAACAAGTTCCGTAAACACCTGACGCTTATCGCGCGGCGCATGTGGAATAAACATTTTGATGGATTGCCGCCAGATCCAATGGGATTTCCAGATATTTGTTGTTCTCTTTTTAATAAATAAATTGATTTTTGGGTTGTTGCAAGCAAAATGTTTTTAAATAACTCGCTATAATAAGTCAAAATAAATTCTTTAAAAACATTTTGCCTGCTATGATCCAAATAGCATTTTGTTTTAATATAATACTATATTACAGATTTTTGGCTTACTATATTATATTATTGAAATCAAATTACTCAGAAAAATTGATAAGATTAATGACCATGATTTGCCTACTTTTCCTGTAAGTTTTTTTTTAATTATTAACGTGAAGTAGCAAACGAGCAAGCAGCCCACTTGATGGTAAGTGGTTACTACCGCCCATGGATATTTGTAAGCAACCTCATATAGAACAGGGGTTCTATATGAAGTCAACCACAGATGCGTCGCTACTCCCGAGGACTGAGATTTTCTCCTAATATAAAAGTGAGCCGGCAACCACACCCTTCCACCGAAACGCAAGAACTGCTTCACGCTAGAAATAAGTGGTATTTTCCCGGTCGAACTACATTGGTTCTACCACCTGGCAAAAGTATATTTTACCTGGAGCAGAGTCACTAAGATATTCTGTTATGAGATCAGAATCTCGGATATGCCTTATGCATAAAAATAAGCAATAAAAGCATAAAAGTAAACGTTTATCAAATGAATTGATACAGTGGGTACAACTGCTTGGCAATTATACCGACATGTCATCTCGTTATGAATAGTGGGTAACTCTAAAAGGGGTAAATTAATGGGTATATCAAATATCGAACAGTTACCACTAATTCGCCGTAAACACAGTTTGTCCTCGTATTTGGGCCGAGGGCTGTTTGAGACGCCGGACGCATTAGCGACCGATACCGGATTAGTATCAATAGTCGAGATTACCGGCGACGCGATCGACGCAGATACCATCAATAGTCAGAGATTACCGCTAAGAGCGGACCCGGGTGATGCGGTTTGCGGTCGCTTCCTCGTTATCGTGACCGGCCGGTTCAATTTAGAGTCAACTTAAAACTTAACGTATAAATCGGTACATACACTCTGATACAACTAAAGACACATTTAAGTTAAATAATAAGAAATTGTTGGTTAATATTCATGCCGCCTGAAAAATGTGAATTATAAATATAAAAGCAAAAGGATACCTACTGACTTATTAACTTATCGTCGTAGAGCTTGTACTAATAAACTCTGTTGAGACAATAGCTTATTTTGTTATATAAGCATCTACTATACATATAGGACTTTTTTAATCCACCTTTAAGAGGTTTAATAAGAGCTAAGTTTGTGAAAATTCGTCAAATCCATCATGTTAAATCAAGAACTGTGAAAATGAATTTGCCAGTCTGGATAGTAATAATGAAACATTTATGCCACCATCTATGTATCATCAACCCCTAAGGGGTAAGTTAAGATTCTTTTAATACCAAAATAAATACAAATATTTGATCTTTAATATAAAAAACAAGGTCACATCTAAATCTAGAATCAACATAATAGGTATTAATGATATGTACAAAACCCTTTCATATTAGCATGCACCTTACAAAGTCACGTAAACCGTGAAGAGAAAACAACATTAAATCAAAAGTTAAAAGAATAATTAGATCTGCAAAGCGTGGCCAAGAAGGCGCACTCCGGATGCTGGAAGATGCCATTCGCGAGCCACGTCCACTGTCATACATATTCATACGCCACGAAATTTGAAATACTCCAGCTAAAAGCTCTCAGCGAGTTCTTACCGCGGCCGCAAGTTTTACTTTTAAAAGACACGTTTTTTGAGTAGCGCTTCAGAATTCTTACTTATTATGGAACTAATGTTTTTTTTTTTTATGAAAATAAAGTAGCAACAGTTTGCACCCGTTTCAAGTGGGATGTGATATTTCTTATGTCACATTTATGAAATAATAAAACGCGTGTTTTTGTTTATCACACGAATGGAGAACGGGAAGGTAGGTAGATCTATATGTAGTTCCACTCCGCAAGCACCACCGCTACACCCATTTCTAAATAATAACAGCAGTATAATGTTGTGATTTGGTCTGAAGGGTGTGGTAAGGGAGTTTAACTTATCCGAGGCTACCCTCAGGTAAAACCTGATCCTATATGGAGTTGATTACAGATGTCCATGTGCAGCAGTAGATACTTACCATCAGATGGACTGCATGCCTATTTGCTACTTCCGCCTTATAAAAAAATCCAATCACACTACTCGAGATTTCTGATTGCGAATCTATAGCCAAATTCCAGTGTTATTTGGTATTGATTACACTTTTCCATAGATCTTACGTTCACATGTCGATGACCACTTACCACCGGATGGACTGTATTCTCGTGAGCCAACGCGAGGAGATAAAAACGGGTCGAAATCTAAAAATACTCTAATTTTAAACTATATTAATTAGAAATAAAGAATTGAATTAGTCCAAGGGACTCCGCACATTAATGCGAAGTCTTAAGCCGTGTGGGCGGCGCTCTGTTTAAACCCATTAGCGTCGTGAAATATAGCCCTCCGCCCTCCGGCGCCCTCTCGCGATTAACGCGTTACCCCCGTAAACTCTACTTCCTAGATAAATTTTAGTAAGATGTCTGTACTCTTGTTCATAATTGGCGGTCTCATAAAGTTGACATAACGTGGTATTTACTCTACTGCAATCAGATTGTAGTGGGTTGTAAAATTCTGCTTAAATTGTTATAGTGGTACCGACAGTATTTATTCATTCAAGAATATACAAACTAAACCACACACTAAAATTTGATGGTATTAAGTACCTATGAAGATATACATAGGTACCTATATGAGAGGTTTCAATATTATTTTAAAGGTTCTAACACCTTCTTTTCTTTCGACTTCAGAAGACCACCACTATGCCTATTTCTGCATAATAACAACAATGTTAAGTGCAGCAGTATTCTGGTTTGGTTTAGTCACAAGTAATGACTCAGTTAGCGTGAATGTAATTTTATGAAATCTTCCTGTTGAGAAGACAAGCATAAAACTGTGGCTCAAATAATGTACTCGTAATTATAACGCTTTTTATAGCCCCACAGTAGGATTTTCTCCTGTGTCATGGGTGCCATGAACAGACACAAAGATGAATACACAAACATCCAGACCCAAAACAGAAATCGGAATTCGTCATGTAAATATCTGTCTGGCCGGGGATCGAATCCGGAACTCACTGTGTGACAGACCTGTATGGTGACCTCTCCGCCACGCGGGTTGTCAAAATTAAAAAGTAAGTTACGTGAATGTTGTAAATTTCATTTCCAATACTTCGGTAGAACAGTGCATAAGAAATTTCATTACAATGTACGTACTCTCCGTGAAGGAAGATAGACAGATATAATGAGAGTTTGCTACTTCAAAGAGTTGCATGAAACCTTGCTGTGCACTTACGAGGTCTAATTTGATATAAGTCTTCTTACCTGTGTGACTCTTATGATAGTAGTTTTATATTAATCATAAAAACTAATTTCTTATAATAGAAATGGAAAAATAATATGATAGATTTTTGGACAGATACGCGTAATCTATACTTATCTTATTCTATAAGATTTAGGTTATTAACTTCCTCTGACTCTGGCCAGAGAATGAGGATCAAAACCATAATCTGCAATGAGTTTAATCCTCATCATTTGAAATGATAATAGCAACATTAGGGTTGGATTGATAAAACTGATGTTATTGCATAAAATAAAAGAAACAAAACTATTTAATTTGATAGCGAATCGTTACTTAAATCCTGATATAGGCAGCAGCAAGAATAATGCCTTGGCGCAACCGAGCCTGTCTGCTGTGTGGTCGTACAGTAATTCTTGCAGCTCGTTAAAAGAATATGGAACCAACCTTACATATGATACGACTATCTTAGTCCTTGGGAGTGACAAGACATCTGCAACAGTGACATTTACCATAGGACCAGTGTAGTTCGACCGGGGAAGTACCACCGCCACGCCTATTACTAGCGTGAAGCAGTTCTTGCGTGAGGTGGAAGGGTGTGGTTTCCGGCTCACTTATATATGAGGCGACCTTTTTAGTCCTTGGGAGTAGTAACGCATCTGTGATCGACAAGAAAAAAAAACTGTGATATGCTTAAGGTAGACGCCCTGTCTTATTTTGCATTGGTTACGAATGTTTACTGGCAGCAGAGGCTGATACTACGATCTTGTGAAAAAATAAATACAACCTACTACAGGACTGATGGATATAAACATTCCATTTATTTATTCTCAGCAAAGTAACCCAATCTCATATGTCGAATAGTAACAACTACTTACCTAGGTAAAACGTATCTCAAACACAAAGATATAATAACAGGATTACGTGACAACCTCCGAGATCGAGAGGGTCAATGCTGATCTCGTTTTTAGGTCAACAATCAGATAACACGGTCATTTAAGTAGACGGGACCGTTACTACTAAATAACAATGTTTTGTATTTTTCCACAAAGAGCTTACCTTAAGAGGATTACTTGGCGAAGGAGGACTAAAGAAATTCGCGTCTGAGTAATTTATCTTAGTAATGGCTCTAAAGCCGAGCCACGCCCTTTTTGGATCTGTTTAAGAGAATCAAGGCCGCGGCTTGAATTTAAAACGAGTGGATTTTCTTAAAAGCCAGACACTCATTTCGGCAAAACATCCGTGATTAAGTGCCGCGCGCATTCCCTCCGACATGATTGATGTAAGGGCGAGCGGGAAATATATCTAGACTTAGCTCACTGAACATTCCTTTGCTGACTTGTCTGATAACGGAAGGTGGACGATGCGTAATGAACGGAAAAATGGACGGGGAGTATTTGATACAGATGAAATTAAGAAGTGCATGAGTAATTAAATTGAGATGCCCTTATTTTTAAAGGCCTACGGATGCACTTACAAATTTTCATTTACAGTATTTTGTCTTACACTACCACCGGATCAGAACATGATCTCTAGAAAAAAATCCTCATTAATTACGAGCATTTATTATTTTTATTTCTTTTTATCCTCTTCTTTTATTTATAAATGGAAAATAAGAGGTAGGTATTTTGTCTCAGATACGCTTAACAGATTATTTACCCAGAAGTGATTATCATCAGAGATCATCCAGCAACAATCTCGCGGCATCGTTAACCTGCCCAATAAACGACGCGCATGGCGGAGCGGTCGCCATATCGGTCCGACACCCAGTGAGTCCCAGGCTCGAACCCCAGTCAGACAGATAACTGAATGGTGAATTTAGATTTCTGTCCTGGGTCTGGATGTTTGTGTATTAGTCTTTGTGTGTTAATGGCGCGTACGACGCAGAAGAAAATCCTAAAGTATGGGGCTATGGGTGTAGAAAGCGTTATTTTATAAACCTAGACCTGAATCTATAGTGAGAAAATAGTAAATCCTACTCCTTGTTGTTCGTCCTAAGTGAAGCTACATCCTTACTTTAAAGGGAGCGTTCCTTATTTACTTAGGCACGCGTCAAGAAATACATCATTTGAATGGCTGTATTGGCGAAGTAAATAAATGTTAAAAGTATCTTTAACTTTCCTTTCAACGCAAGTTTAATACATTTTCAAAGTTTTCAAGATTCTGTAGTGAGACAATTTTTACTCTCATAACACAGGAAGATGGTTCATTCCGTCTGTTAATCTCTCCGTCCTGATTTGTCAAACTTTGAAGTCTTGCTTTGATAAATTCCTCAATTTATTCCTTATATAATACTAACTAGTAACTTACGAATGTACTACATTACTAATAATACAAATTCGAAAGTTTATGAGAATGTATGTGTGTTTGTTTCTCATTCACGCAAAAATTACTGGTCGGATTTCGCTGAAATTTGGCGCACAAATAGCTTTTAGGTATATTATATAGCAAATAACTAATGATGAATTAAAGGAGAGGTTCTGCGAGAATAAATTAGTAATATATAATCGATAACAACTAGCTATGTTCCGCGGTTTCACCCGCGTTTGACAATGAAAATAAAATAAAACCAACTATATAGTCTACAGAGATATACAGACTAATTTCAATTGTTATTTGTCCTCAGTCTACCAAATATTCTTTTTTACAAATATTTGCGATCTACATGTCAAGCGGAAATCACATTTTATTATATGTTTATTTATTTACTTATCTCTCTGGGAAACAAACAATTCATGCCAAATACAGAAAATACTTCATATAAATTATTCTTATGAATAAACACTGTTTGGATACGGTTATGTTTGTTGGATAAACTTTTTAAATATTTTTATTGATTGCTTCGTCTGTGGTTAAAATATTTTCTTACAGTGCCCCATCTACAAGGTACCATAAATGTCTGTTTTCCATTATTTTCTATCTCTTAAACAATAGATTAGCATTACGTTTCGATAAAGCCGCGAACAATGTTAGAGTGTAGAATAAAGTTAAACTTTCTGACGCGGGAGGCATAATTATCACAATTCTGGTCTACCGATAATATGGGAGCTATGCCAAATGAACAAATAATTTCCTATATATTTATCGTGTTTGTGAAGTTTTCGTGAATGTATGTATGTTACGGGACAAAACAAAAAACAGTGTGACTTAATTTTGACTATTACTATTGAATATTTAAATCTTACAGTTCCTACAAATGTTTTTCATCGATTTAGATCATCTGAAATAAACACAACACCCACAACATAGTAAATACAGTTGAAATAAGCAAATATTTATGTAAATCACAATCAATTTTCATAAACAAAATTATTCTTGGATTATCTCGTTCAGAATATTTTCAAGGACAAAATGGATTCTTGCTAATAAGCTTATCCATTGTACTGGAAATAAGGGACTTGACTTTTATGCAAACCCTGGACTAAGGGCTAAGGTAAGTGTTGCATTAACACAGAGAAGCGGTTAGCGATTAGAAACGAATGCAAGCGATACAAATTCTGACATCTCCATTTAACACATTTTTTTATAAAAATGAAGCAGCAAAGGAGTAAGCATGCAGTAAGTACGTGGTAAGTGGTTACCGCCACCCATGGACATCTGTAAGCAACTTCATAAAACAGGGATTCTATATGAAGTCGATCACAGATTAGTTGCTACTTCCAAGGACTAAGATGGTCGTCTCTTATATAACTGAGCCGGCAACCACACCCTTTCACCGAAACGCAAGAGTTGCTTGACGTTACAAATAGGTTTGGCGGTGGTACTTCCCCGGTCGAACTAAACTGGTCCTACCACCTGGTGCAATAATTAAAGTAATAGATGATAATATTCCTCCTGATAATAAGTAGTCACTACCGTCAATGCATATCTGTATTTTCATAGCATGGAAGTAGCAACGAGCATACCACGATATTAAATGGTATTTGCCGCCGTCGTTATATGTGCCGTATGGACATGTGATATTAACCCCAGAGAAGACCAGAGTCTTACCTGAAGCCATAGATGCGTTGCCATTCCTGAAGATTAAGTCCGAATGTCTCGGTTAAGTATATCTCTTACCACACCCTTCAGAACAAAGCAATGCATAACTTTTGTTATTATACAAAAATATGGTATGGTGGTGCTGCTGTGATGATCCGGAGTCGAACCATAAATAATTCTACCACCTTTAAGCAATTCAGTCCTAATAATAGTGAATTTCTATTAGAGATCGGCTACACTCATATTGGAGTTGGATAGATCTTTTGAACTAGACCCGCAGCACTTGTTATAAGGTAGAAGTTAGAGTACCCCGAACCGAAGATGGTACTTAAGTATACGTGAAAACCATATGTTGGACTATGTCTGGAAAAAAGACCATGACTTACGCAAAATTCCAAAAAACGTAACACTCAAAGAACGTAATAAATCCTTAATTTCTATTTTATTAGAGTTGTATAATTCATCGCTTTTCGTTTCCTAACTTCCAGTAGGACTCGCCATTTAAGAGAAGCTCAAATTAATTTTCTTTACCAATCTTAATAAGACGAGGGGTTTGTAAAACTTGTACTAGATCATATTGAGTCGAGGCGGGATTTGGGTTTAATTCATGTAAGGGCTGGAAGACACTTCTGCTACTTTCATAACTACCCATGTCTCCTTAAGACACGGGTAAGTAAGGGCTCTAGGTTAAGGTTCCGGCTTTTTGATATTAGACTGATTTAATATTGTAAGACCGATGATTTAAATAACTGATGATATATTATATTTTTTGTTAAATATGTCTTCGTGAGCTGAACGGCACGTCATGGCCGGTCCCGATTATTTTGTTCAATAAATTAAGATACATACATAAAAAATGTAGCTTCGTGTATTTGTACATCGTAAATATTTTTATGAAAAATTAAGTTAGGGGACTCAGTAGTTAATGGAACTTTTTATAATTTTCAATTTATTATCCCTATATTTGAAGTAGCATAAAAATATTAGGTTTAACAAAACGTTTGAAAAACCTTCATCGTCCATGTCGTGAGGTGACTCTGTCAAAATATAGAACAATTTAAATTTGTGTTCCATATTTTAATTGCAGTTGAAACATGTCGCTATATTGTTACTACGTCTACTACGTCTACCAAGCCTTTGAATTCAATCTTCGGTAATATAGTCAAAATTTACATTATACTATTTCAATTCAGGTATTACTTTAATTCACGCTCTTTGTGTGACACCCACAAGACAAAAATTCTTAAAGTGGAGAGCACACTTTAAAATTATTGTTGGGTACATACCAGATGGTAAAACCAGTGTAGTTCGACCGGGGAGGTACCACTGCGACACTTATGTCTAACGTTAAGCAGTTCTTGCGTTGCGTTGGAAGGGTCTGGTTGTCGGCTCACTTGTATATGAGGCGACCATCTTAGTCCTCGAGAGTAACAACGCATCTGTGATGGACTTCAGATAGAAACCCTGTTCTATATGAAGTTGCATACAGATGTCTATGGACGACACTAACCACTTATCAGCATGTGAACTGCAACCTCATCTGCTACGATCTGATAAAAAAAATACGTACAAATTTCGTGGTTAATTGTTTTTAGGCATCCCAGTTCTGCGGAGATAGTAAATACGGACGATACTAATAACTACACAAACTAGTTTAAATTTTGCTCTACACTACACGGCGAGTTACGCGGCGAAATATTTGTGGGCAACCTTGCCCGTGCACAAGTATATTGTCCAAATTAATTAAGCACTTCTAGTATAAATTATGCTATTTGTACACATATTGCTAGTCTTTTTTGTTAAAATTTATTTAACAAAAAGGTAAAGGTTTAAAAGTAGAAGATGATAGTTTGTTTTATCACCTAAGCAATAAAAAAAACGCTTTGTCATAGTGGGTGTTGTATGCCAGTGTAAAGGGAATTATTTATAAATTCACACTTCGCACGCATGAAGGACAATGGCTTAAGCCTTTCTTGTTTAAAGCCAAATCATTGGCGGCAAATGGACAGAAATAGGACAAAAATAAAGCAAATAAAGATATTTGTGGTACTATTTTTTACAAAATTCCTAAAATGATATAATGAATCGATTGTACCATTGAACCTCTATCGAGAGTATAATTATTTATTTTAGAGGATGTTCATTTGATTTTTTAAAATGATGTGCTAATTTACATTCATTATTATTTCCTTACGGGACAAAACATCGTGGGGAAACATGTATGCTTGACAGTTCGTAAAAAAATTCTCAAAGTTGTCTCGATTCTATCACATAACACTTGGTTAGCGCGATGGTTCTATGGCCAAAGAACCCACTTACTCTAAATGGAGACCCGTGCCCACTAGTGGGTCAATAATAAGTTGACGATGATAATAATAATCATATCATAAAGTCATTGTCACGTCTCTCTAATACCAGAGTCGTGTGTTTGTACTTCAAATAGCCTTTTAGTCGAACTTAAGCTTGAAAACCCCTTGTCTCTTCATTTTGTACTGAAAATAAAATCTTTATCCGAGGATTAGCGGTGGCGAATAATTTATCTCTGTAATGGTTTTAAGGCCGACGTCTGCTTTAAGGAAAACACAAGCAAGAGCCTTAATAGAACTCTTAATAATACCCGTAAGACTTAGTTAAGCGCTCTTTAACGTGCAATACACTGTTTTGGGTTCGATCTCCAGCTAGACAGTGTAAATTTTGAATATGGATGTGTACTTTGAGTGTTTTTATACTTCAATCGTCTGTGTTTGTATAATACTCATACTACAGGGTATAGTAATATGGAAATCTAAGTGCAATAAGATTTTTTCTAAAAATGTGTGACGTGTGTGTAACTTATTCTGGGGGGGGGGGCAAAATAAGTTACGAGTACAAGCGGAACGAGTACGAGTACAGTAACGTTACACCCAACTGTCCCGGGATTAAATTAGAGGTATCCCCTGTCAGTCCTAAGGCAACTAAAATAGGGCTCCCGAATAAGGCGATAAGAGAGTCAGCTTGAACCGTCCAGTCAAGCGACCCAAGGAAGAACGGCGATATGTGTAGTCACATACCGTCATAAAGACCGGACGATGCTAACCAACGTGGAGGCGCGGACTTCTCACCTACGCGTGGCTCATGGAGTCTCGCGGAGCAACGCGGTACTCAGAGGACTCCTGTTACATTCCGTTGGAGATCCCGGAGTCCTCTATGCAGCGCCGAGGACGGCCACCGGCGAGGTTTTAGTGCTGTAAAAAACCCTCTTTGTCTAATTATACCACCTAGGAAAACCTGTCAAAGCGTATTTATAAATTCCTTATCATTAAAGATCATAAAAACAGCTTAAAGTGGAAAATTATTTTATTAATTGCTAAAACTCGATATTTCGCTGCGGGATTCATTGTTATAATAGAAAATTTTCAAGGACCTGTCAAAGCATTAATAAGAATTAATACCACAAAGACGATCGCAACTAACGACAGCATCCAGGGTTGTCTCAAAATATTATCTAATTCTATTTATTTACTTTGTATCAATTAATAAATTATATACCAATATGGCCTCGAATGGAGACTACGTTTTGGTAACAGGATATAGTCCGCCTCTTGTCCAGGTGGACTACTGACCTGAAGAGTACGGCGGATAACCAATACATCCAGATGGCTCACGAACGCTCGGAGAAACGGAGATTAGGGGAGACCTATGTCCAGCAGTGCACTATTAAGAGCTGATGGAAGGATGTAACCTACATACGATAAAATTTCAATCCTATTGGAGTTTGAGTACACCTATCTATAGGCACACGTGATCAAGTGAACTGCACGCTTATAATTTTCAACTAGTTTTTTAACATTTATCGCTATTTTTGTAAGAAACACTTTATTTTTTGATAACATTTTACTATCTTCTTAACTTAATCTGGTTGTAATTCACAGCCACCCTGTATGCACTAAGAATTTTATAGAATTAAACAAGTATAAAAGTTAGAAATAACAACCAATAACAAAATTTTAAAGAAATTTTCTACAGTATTAGCTGTGCCACGCAGTTTCACCCGCGTTTATTTCAAAACAATCTTTAAAAAATCAAAAAAATATAGCGTAATATTATATAGCCTAAAGCCTTCCTCGATAAATTTACTATTCAACAGAAAAATATTTTTTCAATTCGAACCATTAGTTCCTGAGATTAGCGCGTTCAACCAAACAAACTATACTGCTTTATAATATTAGTATAGATTTACGCTCTAAAACCTAGATGAAAAATTTTGGGCGTCATGGTTTACATGTCTGCTATTCGATTACGGAAAACTATCTGAACAGATTTTGTGTGGCGAGAATGACCTTAACTGCCGGTTCCAATGGGAGTTGCTTCTACATGTTTCGTGTAACGTAGGTCGCTCTAAATATTTATTACTGTTTTACCTATTTTAATATACACTTAATCAATTCAAGAAAGCCTTATCCCGAGTATATTAAAAATATTTTTTTAATTGTTTATTCGTTGTTTTTCTATTTCATTATTACATAATAACGATTTCGTTGATAAGTAAAACAAATAGAAAAGTGGCAATTCGTTTTTAACTATTTTTCAAAATTTCAGCGCATACAATATAGTGGGAGTAATTGTCCAATATTTTTTTCGATTACTAAATACATTTTTAATTCTGTTCTATTTATCCACAATTCTTAAGTCCACGCCGACGCAGCCGCATGTATTTGCTAGTAACATTATAATTGCCAATAAAGTTATTTGGTGGCCCTAAATCCAAAAATCGTACCACTAACAAGGTCTTTAAAATATCGTAATTGCTGACTATCAGCTGTCATATTAACTCGGCCTGGACCAACCAGGCCGGGCTTACGAAAACTTGGCTACAAATTAGCACAAATATTATTTGAATGTATTGTTTAACAAACAATGTCGAGCAATAACAATAAAGTTTCACTTCTTCACAATACAGAACATTGTGAAGAATTTATTTCTTCATTGTTTTAAGTAAGATTACAATAATTATGATGAGATTTTTGTTACTGCTCGCTTCAACTCAGATAAGAAACCCAAAATTATTTTGAATGCGAATATTCAAGTGGCAATTCTAATGGACTTGATATTACTTGTGTAAGATTGGCATTGATATCTGATCAAGATAAACTATGTGGTCGCCGTACAAGTAATTCAGTCATACATCATTTAAACCTGAATATAGGGATAACGAGTTTGAAATACGTGCGGCTGCCGTGACCGAGCCACAAACCTTTGACTCCTGCTATTTCGCCAAACGTAACTGCAAAGTAAGGAAAAAGCCGAGCATACCCGTCAAAATGCCTCATAAACTTCATAAAGCCAGATGTAGTCGCATCAGTTAGTCAGTAATCCTGGTCCGGCGGCTGGCGATAAGCTCCCCCGCCGATAACAGCCGGGAAGCCTCCGTCAACGACAGCTTACCGCATAATTGTCAAAACCTTCCCGCTGTCAGCAACGCTACAGATTAAACAAATCCCCCATCGCAGTTCAAGGTTCGTTACGTTTTAAAACTAGCTCAGTCCCCATTTCCATTCGTATAGTCATCTAAATTCATAGAAATTAATCCACAGTAGGTCATTAGTTTCTTGAATTCTGTTGTATTATTTGGAATTTGAGAAGACTTCATAACACTCTGATATACAAACTATGTGTCTTCTTATCACAATAACTATAGATTCAATTGCTATTATGCAATATTTGTATCAGTTAGGCTCTAGTAGGATCTCAGCCGAGGTCGTGCTGCGGTCCGGTAGTAATAAGCAAATTCTGAAAGTATGTCCTACGGTACGTAAATCTGTACAAATTAAAGTAAATACATTTCATTATTACGACCAATTTCATAATTGGTTAATTTGTAACTCGAAGCATGAGAGCAAACTGAGACGTTCCAATGATACATCATATATCACAATCCGTCAAGTTATTTAGCCTGTAGCGCGTGACAAATAGACATACATACCCATGTATGTGTATGTATGAGCCCATGCTCATACATACACATACTTAATACTAAATGCTTGCATAGTTTACTTCAGAGTTAAACTTATATTTACAAACCATGTTATGATATTGCAATCTTTTAATCCGCAGAAACGCATGATCAGCGTCTAGCCAGACACCATTAACGGTTGGAGCTTCAGTTTTATGTTCTGAACGCCCTACGAAACTAGCAAGGACTGCGGTCTCAATGTGACGCACAATCACCAATGTCTCCTTCTAATGTTATGTGGTGGTTACTATACTAACTATAAGTACAGACCTTGCAAACAGCGATTATTTCTGTAAATGTTTAATTGTGTTTTAGCTAATTAACCGTCACAATCTCCAGAGCGAAACGTAGCTTGAATAGATAAACAAACACAAACGTTCGCATGGATTTTTTAGTAATTTTGATATAGGGATCTAGTTGTTTGCAAATGTAGCTTTCATTTTTTATCACATAAAGTAGCAATTGAGCACGCAGTTGACCTTACGGTAATTGGCCATCGCCACCCATGGTCATCTATAAGTAACTTCGTTTTAAACACGGGTCCTTTCTGAATTCGATCACAGATGCGTTGCTACTCTAGAGGACTAAGATGGTCGCTTAATATTTATACGTGAACCGGCAACCACACTCTTTTAAAGAAACGCAAGAACACGCTAAAAATAGACGGCGGTTGTATCTCCCTGATCAAACTACACTGGTTGTACCACCTAACACATATCGTAAAACCTTTTAGAATTAGTCTTGCCGTTTCCAAAATGTGGTTATAACGTATTTTTATAATGTAAAATAAGTTAATTGTCCAATGTTACATACATCTTTCGTCGTTTTTCATCCACCATTTTTCCTCACAAATATGTTTTACTCATCATTACTGCCAAGAAGAGATTACGTTTGCATCGTTATCGTACAATAGCATAAAAGCTTTAAAATACGAATTTTAAAAGTCCCAAGCAGACGTTAAAATTTTATTTATACATAAATAAAATCTTGCATCAGGCTTAACGACTTTTATTACCTGTGCTCGTGTTTTCCCGAACAATATGTAAAACACCACGTGGCAGCGGAGACTGGCAAATTCGCACGTAATAAAATGTAAAATTCTTGTCGAGATCCAAAAACGAACATGAACGTTTAGTACTTGCATTCGAAATCCGATTCCAGTAAAAAATGTCCGCACTAAAACAATCAAAATGGAAGCCAGGTACCCCTGGAATGGCTAAAAAATGTAAAAAGCTAGAAAACTAGCAACTATAGCCGCGGCGGTACAATTTATGGCAATTATTAAAATTTTTCCCCGCGGACCAAAAGGAAAGTTTAGCGGAGAATTGTGTCTTGAAATATTTTATGTAGGGAGGATAGTGGCAAAAAATATAAAAATCGCTCGGACCGTCCGCGGCCGTTATAAATGGCCGGTAATTAGGGCACACACCGCGCTGACGTAAAGTTGCGGGCACATTGAGAACTTCTTTCACTATGTTAATACATACCACCTGAAAAAATTATAAAATAGCGGCAATAATATAAATAATGGTGATCTATTTTCTTTATTTATTTTTATATATGACGAACTGTCTCTTAAAAATTTAAAGTTGATTTAACTGTAACTTTAAGAGCCTATTTTTAACTGCAGAATGATTGACTATTCCGAATTGAGAAGTAATATATTGAAAAGTGAAAGAAGACTACATACATAGTTAACTTCATAATAAAAAAATACATATATTTAATGGCATGCAACTTGCATGCCATTAAATATATGTATTTTTTTAATTACGTTCATTTCATTAAATCTTGATCTGTCAACTTACTCTTACTTAGCTCGGTAACATTTCACAGTTCCCGGTGTGCCCGCATCTTTCCAGCCACTTTTTCCTAGCTCCCTGTTATAGGGTTATAACGGTACGGACTTTTTGCGGATATTATCCTTTTAGCACCACGTATTATAAACGTTTGCTAAAACTGCGCTCACAAACAACAAAAAGTTGCGGCGGTACATTATTTGCGTACTTATGCTGATTACGGCACACGTGCGACGATACACTGTCGTAATGCTTTTTGTTAAGGTTACATACATTAAATGTGTGAATTTTGTTTTTACGAGGAAATTAAGTCGCGGACCCTCTTCCGTTAACAGCTACGGTTATGAAGTCAGCGTCCAAACGTAAATTGTATTAAGCTAATGTTCATGATAAATGCGTCCTTAACATCGCTTATATATTTATATTTTTATTTTACCTACAAGAAGCGAAAGTAAAAATATTTAGACTAAGTTTTCCATTACGTTTAATTATAACTTATTAATCTTTAAAACGTTCAAGTTTTTTTTACCAGAGATATTTTTAATCACTTAGCAACGCGTTTGTACTAGAATTACGCTATAAACTGTGTTCAATATTGAAGTGGTTACTGAAGTCAGGACAGCAATAATCATCAGGTGTATTACATGCTTATTTGGTACCAGTTTTATAAATCGTTATTTTTAAATTTTTAAATGAACAGCCAACGTATTCAAAAGCCATTCATTGATATATACTTAGTAATAAGTTAATTATTAAATCCCGAAAAACGTGTAAAACAAAAATGGCAACCCTATAACATTTTTAAACATTATATTCGTTGGAAAATGTAACGTAATACGTTAAAGTACACCCGTCACAACGCTAAAAGACGTACGCAAGGCGCTTTGTCATTTCCGTACTGTCTAGTAATAACATTGTTATCTCCATGAAATTCAATATTTCAGCGTAAACACTGAGCTTATATAAATGAAAGTTGCAAATGTAATTCAAAGCTACAAAGCCATTCAAAACGGCTCCATTATGAATATTACAAGCACTTCTTGTGACCGGAGAGTCAGGGACGAAAACTGATATAAACTAAAATATATGAATATTACGATGAGTAATTGATATTCTATTTTAATTAATTTACTCATGTTGTCTTCTGAGGTCTTATAGAGAGACTAAATTAACTTAACAAAAACGCAGAATAAGTCAATATTTTCATGTCACTATATTTTTAACCCGATCTGTCTCCCTCTAAATATATATCGGACATTTTTTATTGCATATGATAAATGTATTTACAATGATGACCTGATGTAGGTTATTGGAAATAGTAACCGTGCCAGGCATACGTTTTGGCGACCGCAATGAATGTCGATGTTACACAGGACGACGCTGCTACCTATCTCTTGGACATGGACTTTGCCCCTTAGTTGCCTGTCACGACATTCACTGGAAGAAAGGGAGTAGTGCTTCTCAAGACCAAGAAGCAGGTACATATAAATATTACGTATAATATTTAAAAAATAAAATAACAATAAACAACTCTATCTAGTTTTCTAGGAGCTTAGTATTATTTGTGAAACATATCAAGTTCCTGGAAAATAATTAAAATTATTAATAGAATAATCTGATATTAATCACGTTATAGTTAGGCTAATTAAAACAAAAAGGATACAAATAGGATATAAATTACTTTACCTGATAGCAATTTATTAACAAGCTTCGAAGCTTCTACCAACAGAAGCAATAAATAAAGAAAATTTAACTAAAAATAAATCT
The DNA here is from genome assembly GCA_018249875.1 of Cecropterus toxeus. Lineage (NCBI taxonomy): Eukaryota > Metazoa > Arthropoda > Insecta > Lepidoptera > Hesperiidae > Cecropterus > Cecropterus toxeus. Next base: position 496 of record DWNE01002505.1, on the reverse strand, counting down.
CCCATAGAGCTTTGACGGTAAAATAAAAAGATTTTTACTTTTACGAATTTCAGGATACAGTCAGAGTTATGAAAGATTAAAATGTAAAACACAATAATGATATTCAAAATAAATGGCGTCCTGCATTATGAATATTGCAAGCGCTTCTTGCTTCGGAAGCGCGAAGGCATAACCGAAACTAACAGCCGCTGCGGAATGAAAATTTAATCTGAAATGTAAAATTGTTTACATTATTCTTTTGTGAAGCAACACGCTACACTTAAACGTGTTGAAAGATTCATCACTCAAATCATTGACAGTTAGGTGCCAAATAGTTCTATCGCCATGTGATTCGTAAATTCCAGGTGGAAATTAAAATTTTCCAAGTGGTAGAACCAATGTAGTTCGACCGGGGAAGTACGACCGCCACACCTATTTCTAGCGTGAAGCAGTTCTTGCATTTCGGTGGAAGGGTCTGGTTGCCGGCTCACTTTTATATGAGGGGACCATCTCAGAC
>DWNE01002504.1:0-18681 GCA_018249875.1 Cecropterus toxeus | reverse complement strand
GTTAAATTTGTATCATTATTTTAACCAAAAAAAAAAAAAAACATTTTTCGCAGTCGGGTTGTTTGTTTTATTATTTTTAAAAATGTCGCTATATTAGTACAAGTTTTTATTTTGTTTTTATAACACAATTTATTCTTTTCGATCCCAAAAATCAGATGCTAGAATTTATTCTCTACTTTTCGTGATGTCACATAAAGTCAATTTCGTTATATCATTTGTAACATTTTATGATATGCGACGACATACGTGTTTTATTTCTTCGCAATAGTTTTCTAGATTTATATTTTTGTACGCCAGAATTTATAGTTTGTTTGTTCCATGATTGCAACTACTGTAGTATTCTCACGCGATCTATCAAAGGCATTTGAATAAGCCGTAGTGACGTTTTGTTTAAAGAATTTACTATTCATTGTACCTGTAATACCGATCTGAATGTAAATGGTATTTAAATTACATTTGAGTTAATTGTTAAAGGTAAACGGTAGAGCACTGATAGCCTAATGTTTGAAACTCGGCCTCTCAATCGAGGAACTGGGGTTCTATTCCCAGACACTACTGATTTTCTTAAAATTATGAGCGTATAAGAATTTTATTATCACTGCTTTACGGTGACGGAAAACATCGTGAGGAAGCCTACACATCTGAGAGTTCCCATAAAAGAAGAGGTCTCAAAGATGTGTGAAGTCTACCAATTTGCACTTGGCCAGCGCGGTGGACTATGGCCTAAAACTATCTCACTCTGAGGGAAGACCCGTGCCCAGCAGTGGGACAATAATGGGTTGACGAGAGAAACGGTGTCTACTAATGCAGTATGAAAAACGCTTAGATTTATAATAATATCGTTACTGGTAAAAAGTATTAAATTGAAATATCTTACTTCTTCTATTCTTCTTCTTCTGTATTCTATCTTACTAATATTAAAAGGTAACATTTGTAAAGATGTACGATTTGCTTCTCTTTGACGCAATAAATGTTGATCGGATTTCACTGTCAAGTTACAGTGAAATCCGATATATACACAAAAATAGTGTATGACCAAAATCTACACTTATACTCAATACCGTGGTTAACGTAACCAAACCGGGCAGAATAAGCTAGTTAAGTATAAATCGAAAGCGGTCTCAACGATTTTTGTATCAATCATAATCAATGATGTACCAAAAGGATTATAATTAATTATGTAATTTTAATTTACATCTAACACCTATTTCTATTTAATAATGCAATGTTAAACGCTGCTATTCTTTGGTTTAGAGCTTATAGTAAAGGATATACACTTATTTAAAGCGTTCCAACTTACGGCGTATGCCAACTTACGTGGCGGAGCGGTCACCATACCGGTCTGACACGCAGTGGGTTCCGGGTTCGATCCCCGGCTAGTCAGAAATGTAAATGATGAGTTTATATCTGTTAGTTTTATTATCTGTTCTTGGTCTGGGTGTTTGTGTATTTGTCTTTGTGTGTCCATGACACCCACGACACAGGAGAAAATCCTACTGTGGGACTATGAGTGTAGAAAGTGTTTATGCTCGTTTATGAAAGCGTTTATAGATAGTCCATGAGCGGAGTGCATACTTTCCCTCAGGAAGATTATTCTATGTTAGCTACTTCTATGTTATAAAAAAACAGTATACCAATAACCAGAATATACTATATTCAAATTTAATCAAGTTTCCTATACGAAACAAAACATTGCCTTTCCAATTTTTGAAATATTGTTTGAAACTGCAATCGATCCAAAACAAAAAAAGTCTGTGTTTGCTATCCTCGTCGTGTGCTCTTTATTTGTTTATGAAAATGTACCTAATCCCTATTTGCACAGTTTCGACGCACCTCAATGGGATGAATGAACGAAATGAACACATGGGATATCTCAATTCTAATTTTAATTATCTCTTTAATAATACTATTTGGCAGATAAGGATTACAAATAGTTTAATGTATGTATGAGATCTGTATATTTTCTAACAGTAAATACGTTGTCTATGCATGCGCATGGTGTTATATCTGATTTTCCTTCGATTGCTTTATTTTATTTAATAAAATAAATTGTTAAAATAGAAGCTCAAATAAAATGCTATATTGTTGTGAGCATATTGTTAGACTTGATGTATATAAAAGTATACATGCTGTGTTCCATTACAGTGCACTTATTAGCAGTCTTGAACACAGTTCAACGTATCATTTCAATACAAATTCGGGATGTACGGAAGACTTAACTTCTTCGACAAGGCTTATAATATCTCGACTACTTTACCTAACTATAACTGACTTTTTATTCTAACGGAACTAACTGCTTCAAAGGTTTAAAGCACGGAAGCGCGTTTGTAATTCAGATACCAATGGTCAGTCATTTAACTCCTGACCGCGCTAAGAACTGCTTAACTTGTCAGTATTAAGTTGACAGCATTGTCTTTCTGTGTTATTTACGCCCAATGAGGTGACCAATATGTATGCAAGGCGCGAGGACTATTGGCAAAAACCCTCCTCAAGGGATATCCCTTATCCATTACTAGAAATAGGTCTATGTCTAAAGGCTAACAAATGGAGTAAATGGAGTGTATAAATTGAAACCCTCTATGAGAAAAGTCCTATAAATAAAATCACTTCATAAAAGTAATTATTTATTTGACGAAAAAGTAAGTGAGAAAAATTAAATACCACTCCACAGCTCTTAATATTATTTCCGTTATTTAAATTTAATCGGAGAAAAATTCAATATTCATTCGTTTGGAGAATTTTCGTCGCAATGCAGTTAATTGGTTTTATCGGTGTCGAAACTTTACAAGCTACGTATCTTCATTTTTGAAAATAACACTCGTGCTAAATGGAAATACTGGCAGTATTGCCTTTTCTATCGTTCATTTTTCATTTATTGCACTTGTTCCAATATGATCATGAACATATTTTCGTCCAATTCCTGAGTGCGAGTTTTCTCTAAAAGTGCGAGGGTTTGGATGTTTATACATTACGCTGGTGATATGCAAATTGAAGTACTTTACGCAGCTTGCAAGGTGATAGAACGTGTATGGTTTGATAGGGGTGGTCCACCGTACAACACCGCCGCCACCACCAGCCCACCATGTAGAGCAAATGCAATGTGCATTTCGCCAATGTGGTCACATGGTGGAAGACTTCACCAAATAAGATAGTAAAACGAGTATGTTTCGACAATACAGTTACTACCATATGGTAGTTAATGGTTCACTTATATGAGGCGACCATCTCATCCTCAGGAGAAGCAATGGATCTGTGAACGACAGAATTACATCATCTGTGAAAATTTCAACTGTCTAGCTGTCACGTCATGAGATACGGCCTGGTGACAGACAGACGGACAGACGGACAGCGGAGTCTTAGTAATAGCGCCTGGAAATAGAGAAAAAGGGGGGTTTTTCTCTATTTCCAGGTGTATTTTTTTTAAATATATACTATGTCGCTATGCAAACTGAGACGTTTCTAATGATATGTCATACGTCACAATCCGTGAAGCCGTTTGAACTGTAACGCGTGCCAAGAAATGGACATACATACAAACAAACACAACAGTATAATACCAAAAGTTGTGAGTAACATAATCGATACACACTCCGCCGGTCCAGTGACATACTTATTACAGCAATACTAAACATATGTCTTCCAAAGCTGGCACCACTCCAAATTCAAGACCTTGAAGACAAGTATGGTAAATAACTTGTATACTCGTAACTCCAATATGATTGGGATTACAACACACAAACATCAGCCAAAACAGGAAAATAAATGACAATTGTAAATAACATTCCTAAAATACACTCTAAATACGTTTCAATTAACACCGCTATGATGATCACTGAAAACGTTTTAATATGTAATGGATACTTATAATGATTTATTCTCAGAAAACATCTTCCATAAAATTGTGTTAGTAACAATTTGTGCTTAACTTCGTTGTCCGTCTGTATATCATAGCTAAAAAGTTGAAATTTTAACAGATGACGTATTTCTGTTGCTGCTATAACAACAAGTACTATAAACAGTGTAAAATAAATATATGAGGCTCCCATTCAACAATCGTGATTTTTTTGCCTATATTTATAGAAAATGGTGCGGAACCCTTAGCGCGCGAGTCTGACTCGCACTTGGCCAGTTTTTATTTTTTTCATGCTAGTTGTCATGTTTGAGATCGTGGTCACGGTGAAATTGTGGCGGCGGGAGAAACCGTTGACAAACACTAGTGGTAGAGTAATATATCTACCCTACGTCTAGTTAGTTTTATGTTCCATATTTCGATACACAACATGAACTGTAACCTTAAGTAACAAACTTTTCGTTAATCATAAATGCAATATTTTTGGTCCAAAGTCGACATCGGCAATAAAGAAATTGATAAACCGCATATCGTAACTACCTGATTAATATTATAATGGATCAGTTTCACGTTAATATTAGTCTGAAACATATCAATGACTTTCGTTTGTTTGACGATGACGACCCGCGTGGCCGAGCGGTCACCATACCGGTCTGACAAGCAATGGGTCCCGGGTTCGATCCTCAGCCAGACAGAAATGTGAACGATGAGTTTACATTTCTGTTCTGGGTCTGGGTGTTTGTGTATACGTCTTTGTGTGGCCATGGTACCCACGACACGGGAGAAAATCCTACTGTGGGTCTATGAGTGTAGAAAGCGTGTGTTTGTAATACTTAATTATATAAATGTAAATGTTTAATAATTCATTAGTTCGTATATTCGTTCGATCATTCGTTAAACCGATTGCTTATTGCACAATTTTCACACCTTAACTAATTAATTGATCTCCATGTCATGCGGATGGATAATTTGTGTACTGAATAATTATTGAGGCCCCGAAGGAATTATCTCAAGGGCTAAACGGGTTTGATTGAAACTTAGTAGATCTGTAGTAATATGAACTTAATTGGGTCGTTGTGTTAGTAGAAATGTTTTGTATCCGTTATTCTGAGAGTAAGGAATGACAACAATATGTAATATCGAATCTAGGTAGGATGGTATACTTGGGTAGATTACTTAAGCATGTATTAAAACTTCCCTTCTTTGTATCGTTCAGTTTCACACAGGTCCTGAAAAATCCACTGCAGAGCAGTGATACCCTAATGGTTGAGACTCGGCCTCTCAATCGAGGATCCGGGGTTCGAATCCCAGGCACGCACCACTGATTTTTCAAAAATTATGTGCGTATTAGAATTTAATTATCACTGCTTTGCGGTGAAGGAAATCATCGTGAGAAAACCTGTACATCTGAGAGATCTCATAAAAAAGAGGTCTCAAAATGTGTGAAGTCTACCAATTCGCACTTGGCCAGCGCGATGGACTATGACCTAAAACTCTCGGACTCTGAGAGAAGACCCGTGCCCAGCAGTGGGACAATAATGGGTCGACGAGAGCTACATTCAGCTAGATATACTATAGAACTTATACAGGGGTATACAATTTAACATAAGTGACAAACGAGGAAGCGATTCAACTAAGTGGCTACTTGGAATAAGAATATGTGTCGAAGATAAGCTTGGAGGTGCCATGAGGGCGGCACCGAGAAAAGAAAGATCATTACTCTTCACCATTCAAATCATTACAGTGGCGCTTAACACTGGTTCACAAGACGATGATGGGCGTGGCGGCGGAACATCTAAATTCGTCAAAGAGTTATCTTTATCAAACCATCTTTAAACTTCTATGCCTACTATATACTATCTAATAAAAATAAATTGACATCAAAACCAATTAACTTTGACATGCATGATTAAGAAAAAAACATTAATGACAAATAAATAACACAACATTGTAACAAAATCATTTCTACTAATTTTAATGTATTAATAAGTTATAATAGTAATAGTATATTTTATTGAAATAGAAACTTTGCACACCATTAATATGGTAAATTGTGAACTGTACTATGATTAAAAATGACATCTTTTGTAACTACAATTTTTGCAAATAAATATATTCATTCATTCATTAAAGATGTATTGGTTATCACAGTAGGGAACTCAGAAAAACCCTGCTGACTAACCAGGCCACTATTTGAAATAATTTCATAAACTTTCCGACTTAAAATGTACCAGAATTTCTTCACCATCTTTGTAATGCAATTTTCCGCTTGGATTTATAAAAATTGCAACTTTTTCCGGCACAAATTTATTCTAATATGCATACTAATGTCGCTTCAGTAACATACTCGTGCAATGTTTAGTTGGAATGAGTTTTGTACAAAAAAGACTAGAACTAGGGATGTTACATGGATAATAAAACATCTGACATCTTTATATAACCTTACTAAAACCAAGTTATTTTTTACGAATAGAAATAGATATTTATAAGTTATCATTACTTGGGGAGAATGAATTATAATTGTAAAATTACAATTAATACTTTTGCAAGGCGTTAGAACGAGTATGATCCGACTGAGGATATTCCTTCTATTTTATCGTGAATCAAATCTTTCTTTTTACTTTTTTACCCATAAAATGGACTAAATGAAAAAACAGTAACCGTTTTTACGAAACTCATACTACGCTATACATATTTTGCCAGGTAAGTGACGTATTAAGTATTAGAACCAGTGAAGATTGACCGGTGAGGTACGACCGCCACACCTATTTTTAGTATGAAACCCTTCTTGCATTAAAAGGATGTGGTTGCCACTTTTTACTGTTATCGACTTCAGATGGAACCCTTGTTCTTTAGGAAGTTCCTTACAGATGTCTATGGGCGGAACTGTTCGCTTATCATCAGATGGACGGCATGCTACTTCAATCTGATAAAAATAAGAAACAACGAGCAGAGAAACGTTATGAACTTCTGAAGACTAAGTTGAAATACTTTATTCTTGGTTCGGGTTCTTAGCACATAGTTCAAAGTAGATCTTAAGTATTATTTTTGGCAACCCTAACTAAAACGCTGCAATATGAAATAGTGGGCGCACCGCGGTTACAAGTTAATTGCTTTTTAACTAAAAATACCTCATCTTGCTGTTTTCTGAGCGTAACTTTATCTTTATATTTCTGACCAATGTTTGAGGTTAAGTTTATATAGCCCTTAACCGCCTTAATATTTTTACTGTAGTTATAAGGGACATAGTGCATGTTTTTTTATAATAAGTAGCAAACGAACATACAGTCAATCTGATATTAAGTGGCCACTGATGCTCATTGTTTTTTTTTGTATTAGATTGACGTAGCAAACGAGCAAGCAGTCCACCTGATGGTAAGTAGTTACTGCCGCCCATGAACATAATTATGTAAGCAACTTCATCTAGACAGGGTTTCTATCTGAAGTCGACCACAGATGCGTTGCTACTCCCAAGGACTGAGACGGTCGCCAAGGTAGGTAGGTATATAGGTAAGCCGTTAACCACACCCTTCCAACGAAACACAAGAAACTGCTTCACGCTAGAAATAGGTGTGGCGGTGGTACTGCTCCGGTCGAACAACACTGGTTCTACCACCTGGCTGGTATCTGAAATAAACCTGAGGTAACTCAAGTCTTACCTAAAGTTAGCCACAGATGCGTTGCTACCTCTGGGGACAAAGTTGACATGCCTCAGATAGGTATTTTTTCCAGAACAGAACCCAACAGCGCATAACACTGCTTTTATGAGGCAGAAATAGGTGTGGTGGTGTTGCCAGTGTTCTACCACCTTTACGAGTGAGAAGGCAAGTAACAAATACTTTGAAGCACAAAGCCATAGTGCAATCAACAAATAGTTTTACTAACATGCGAACCAATTGACAGGGAGACAGCACCTTTAGACAGCAAATATGGAACAAAGACAAGAGACTGGCAAGCGTAGCAACGAAACGGAAACGGAGTTATTCAAATTGAAATAATCGTGAGTATCACATACTAGTAGAAGATCTGGCGATGGGATTTCTCTGTTAACGTAATAAAATATTAACAGTTACTATAAATCGATAGATATCGAAATGTACCTAAGTAGATAAATCTGGTTGAATAATAAACTGCCAGTCATTTGCCTTAAAATTAAGTAAATTGTAGTGGATTCAATGTAACATAGAACATATTATGTAAGAAATTTAATGGCATAAACATTCATTTAATTTCTTAATAATAAAGTACCACAATTTATTTCTGAATGTAGGACAAATTTAATAATAAAATTAGTATATAACGATTATTTATATTATCTTTGGCAGATTTCAAAAATCAATCTTAATAACTATAATTGTAAATTGATCAATTATATATAAAATAAAAGATAAAATAATTACGAGAAACCCCCGACATAACTTAGAAAAATCTGTATTGTCAATTAAAAAAATATGATAAAAGATGAAAGAACGAATCACGCAGCCGAATCTTAGACTACAGATGCATCAAGCGTCCGTAGATCGTAACACACACGAATATGACCCCTCTGTCCATACAATTACAGCTAGAGGACAAAGTCAATATTGTCGTCCATTGACTCAATCTCTTGAGTAAACGGACGATAGCGAACCGGAGCGTGTATTAAGTTTATCAAGGATTTCATATTTGAGTTGCTTAACGCTGTGAACATACTTGTAGAGCGTAGACTTTGCTGGAAGGTAATAGTGTAGCTATAGTTAGTACAGTTATGTCAGTACTCATTCGCAGGTCAATAACATGGTTTATTGTATATTCATTTTTATTAAACACGAGACGTACTAATTAAAATTAAAAATTATTAATACAATAAATGACCCAAATCGCTGCCCTGTGGAAGTGTACCTAAGACAATGACGACATTACCTCGCTGAATTGCCAAACTTATTTGATGGTCGAGGTAAGCTGTAAGGCGGGATTTTTTTTTCAAAAATTTTTGCGTCGATGATTACAATTGTATATGTATACTTTCACTTGGTTTTATATAATGACTAGCTTTTACTCGCGGCACCGCCAAAATAGGCGATTTACCACAAAACGTCATGGGATAACTCAGGTCATCGGTAAGTAAATGAATCGGTTAAGTAGATTTTGGGTGAAAGTGTAACAAACATACATACATACCTAAAAACTTTCGCTTATATAAGGTTAATAAGATTGGACCACGTGGTGTCTGTCTTGAAGAATACCACTCCCGGAAAACCACTTCTCTTCTCCGCGGATGTTTTAGAAAACTAAGGAACAAAATTCATGATATTAAGGAACCTCCCTTAAAGAATACCTAAGTCCAGCAGGCTTCAAGAAGCTCATAGATAAATAGATGGTTGCAAACAAATTTGCTATCCGTGTGAGGGCAATTTGTAACACTACCACCCATGTAAATCATGTAATCAATTCCATATGACTCTATCCATGTAACAGATGTGTTGCTCCTAAGAATTAAAATGGTCGCCTTGTATACAAATCAGGTCGCATCCACTTTCTTCTACCGAAAGGTATATAACTGTTAACAAAGGGTTTTGATACTTGTAAACTAAAATATTAGTTAGGAATCAGTGTATCGTTTCACATTACTTTGGCAATAGTACCTAAGCCCTAAACGGTACACAGTTAACTTATCCAAGGCCATCCCTTATCCGTTCGGCTGTAAAGGTTCGGCATTGAGAAAGATTGATGGCCTGTCTTAGCCAGAGTTAAGGCAAATCAAACTGAGATCTTTTAGGCCGTTACTCTGAACCAGTTAAGCGGGTTGTATGGGCGTGTTGCTACGATATAGTCATCATCGATTCGTTTCTGACCCTCTGACTATAGGTCTACTGACAGAAAATTAGTATACCATACTTCCGAAGTGCGGATGAATAGACCGTGAGGATATTTTATAGAGCACGCAGTTCCATCATAGTTAAAATAGGGAATAATATAATAATAATAATAATATTTTTATAAAATTTAAATAACCTATGCTTATGCATCCTACCATCCATCTGATAGCAGGTGGCGCCGCCCACAGGCTGTAAAAAAAATCATATACAGAAGGGGTTTTATATATGCGTTATTACTCTCGAGGGCAAAGATGAAAGTGACGAGGCAACCACACTCTTCTAACGAAACACAGCTTCATGCTAAAAATGATATTAGTGGTAGTACCCTACCGGTCGAACCGAACTCATTCTACCGCCTTGAAAAGTGCATAATTAATATCCATCATTTGTCAAATATCAAAGGTGCTTAAAATACAGACCTCAAACGTGGTTTAAGACATTTTGCTATATCACTGACGTCCTGATTCTGCTGTGGAGGTACCGTGTGATTGATTTGTAACATGTTCTTTGTCGACAATATGAAAAAATATCTGAGATGATCATGAGAATGATCGACGCGATGAAACTACAATACACTTCGCCAAAGAAACTACAACTTCAATAATAAACATTACAATAAATATCACATTATAGTCATGTTAAATAATTATTAGTCTTTTTAGAGCAATTAAATCGGTCTTAGGTCTTAGGTTTAGTTCTACTTGATCAAGTAACCGTATGACGAGTCTTGAGGAACGTTTCAAAAGTAGAAATTTAAAAGGGATTTTATCTACTCCTTTATTTTAATACCATCAATATTGCAATAATGATCTTTTTATTACATTGTTACGTGTAAAAGAGGCCTAACTGTCAATAACCTTCAGTTGATTGTCGGATTTTCCGGAAATGCAAACAAGGGAATTTGCATCGGCCGAAAACAATTTATTTTCTCATTAGCGACATTTTCTTTCCGGCCTTGTTTTCCTTATTTTGAATTCAGTAAATTTTGAATGAATAATGTATAAAGGCCCAAATCGAACTTGATCAATTACATTGTTTTTGGAAAAACTGTCCTTTGAAAATAAATGGGAGAATTCTAAATTCTTTTGTTATCTTTTGAGACTTCACCGTTTAGTTCAATTCGTTAAAGAATAAATTAAATATTTTCTGTATAAGCTAAATAGTTAAATTATGTAAAATAAATGAGATAAAATGATGGACGCTTTTCAATATCTTATCTTTCTGTTCTTTTTTATGATCTTTTGTTAGAAAAAATATATTCACTACTCTCTATTATGATAATTTCGGTGCCAAATACAAACACATACATAATATATATACATATGCAACTTGGCGAAAGTCTTAAAGGCGTTTGGAAACGTCTAATAGGATAATTCCAATAATCCGGATTAAATCAGTGTACTGGAATTTGCTGCGGATCTTATCCAATTATGGGTCGATACTCATAAGCAGTGATTTACTATTTGCTCGGTTGAAACTTTTCAATTAAGGATACGAGTTTCGAATCCGTGACATGCAGCGCTGATTTTCTAAAATTATATGCGTGTAAGATATTTTATATCACAGCTTTTCGGCAAAGAAAATATCGTGAGGAAACCTACACACCTGAGAGTTAAAAAAAGTTTTAAAAGAGTGTGTGGTGTCTACCAAACTGCACTTGGCCAGCGCGGTGGACTATGGCCTGAACCCTCCTATCTTGAGAGAAGACCTGTGCCCAGCAGTGGAACAATGGTTGACAACGACGACTTATACAAATAGCAGATATTGAAAAGAGTTTTATAGCTCAATCATTACCTCTTAGCCTATATATATGTATATACTATGCTGAACGCATCACGTATCTACGTTACAGCTTAATTTCCAAGCAAGCTCTAATAACCTGAACACGTCCGCTCATGTCGTGTCATGTTTGTACATCATCGCTAATATACTACGTTATATACTGTAATGGATATACATTGTATCACGTATCCTATAGATGCCATATGTATAAATGTGTAGAGTGCACATGTTTATATGTAGAATACGTCTTTAGGTATAGGGCACATTTAATACTTTTAAATCTATTTACTCTTTATAACGCATATATACTTAACTAAATTTGATGTCCGAAGTTTGAATCCCTGTAAAGAGGAATGTCTACACGCCTATGGATTTTATGTACAAAAAATAAACCTGCACTTGGCAAGCGCGTTAATCTATAGCACAAATGCTGTCTCATTTAAACGAGACCTGTGCCCAGCTGTGGGACAATAATGGGCCGATGACGAGAAATAACGGACTTCGTCAAAACCAGAATAACTCATAATAAAAATCGAAATTCATCCGGCGGATGAATTTTCTGGGAATGCTTTAAATGTAACCTTAAGTTTCGTTATTATTTCTATTCTAACAAATATAAAATATTCCGAATTACAATTTGCTATCTATTACCATTAGAAATATTGACGATAAAGCAATTAACTCAAAAACAGTGTCTTGGTACCACGGTTCCCTAGAACGGGACCCTAAAAAATAAAAAATACAATCGCGTGCCTGACTTAAATTAAAATACATTATTTTTACACAAAATATCTTTACTGTAGCGTGCGCCAATTGGGGACACATAATCTGTACACTGTATCACTCCAGTATTTCATATACTTAATTAGATCGGGGTGTGAACTTTTAAGTAAACACCTTGAATTTACAAAACGTTTTCGGCAAGAGACGCCGTTATTCATACAATTTATTACACCAGATGTGCCTGTTTACTTTGTATGTTATGAAATTTAATGAGCATGAAGTTCAAAGTTCAAGTCCGAGAAGCGGCAACTGCTGAATCCTCTGCTCTTAGTACGAGTTTATTACTTTTCATTATTATATAATTTTCATTTATTTATATTTATTTAACGACCCGCGTGACGGAGCGGTCACCAGTACCGGTCTGTCACGCAGTGGGTTCTTGGTTCGATCCCCGGCCACACTGTATGTCTGAATGATGAATTTAGATTTCTGTTTTGGATCTGGTTGTTTGTGTATTCGTCTTTGTGTATGTCCATGGCACTCAAGACACAGGAGGAAATCCAGGTGTGGGCTATGAGGGTGTATTTTAACATTGTTTTATTTACATCTTTACCCCATTATAATTTACATTGAACGTTACGTCTTCCTTTCTGGTCAAATTGCATATGTTGCAGAAGATGATAAAATCCTTAGTGGTGAGACGCGATACCAACGCCAAACATTTCTGTTTAATAATAGCAATGTTAAGTATCTACTACTGACTTTTTATTTGAAATGATAGTAAGAACAAGACGTGCGTATCTCGTTGTAACTTTGTCTTCAAAAGTAATAACGGTAGAGCTACAAGGAGAGCTCTTATTCTACACCTATTTCTATTGTGAAGCAGTTCGTGCGTTTCGGTGAAAGGGCATCTGTTATATATGAAATTGCTTATATGCAGATGTCCATAGACGGCAGTGACCAACTATAGGCATCCATCGCGCTGCCCCAATTCCTACATCCGTAGTGTAAAAGTCGGGCTCATTAGAAGTATATATAAAATCATTATTTATTATTGTTTACAACCGGTAGCAGTATAAATTTTCGTTGTATGTAGTATGATTAACTTGTATAGTACCAGTTTACCATGTCAGTACTGTTCAATGGAGTAATAGGTTACCAGTACTCAGTACACGCGACATGTCCAAACGAGATTAATTGACTTGTTTCCCACTAAGCTGCATCGTAACGTGTTTATTTTCACACCGAAAATTAGCTTCGTATTCAACATGTTCACGGTGACGGTAATTTGTTGTAATACAATAGTAGCACTGCATACAATAAAAATCAAGTCAGATAGATTATTAGTACATGTTGCACAGATTACGTTCATCACGTTGCATAGATTATTTTCTCAGCAAAAATTGGCATCGAGTTCAATATGTGGACGGTAACGGTAATTTCTTGTAATGTAATCATTTTATTTATGGACATAGGTATACTTTATAATGTTATGAAATAATAATAATTTAAACTAATATATGTAATAGGAATCATGTTAGTGGATCTTGTTGCATGGGTCCATTTAACTGAATCAAAATATAAAAGCAAAGAAAATAAAACTGCATGTCGTAAGTTATAATTAAAATGAATCAATTAAGAGATAATATTAGTCTAAATCATAAATACTTTACTATTCTTCTCCACGAAACTTCGTATAATAAGGAACTATCACATCTATAGAGTAAGATTTGAGTTCAGTAGTGGTATACAAAAATCACTGCAATCATTATTCCTTCATAATTAGCACGGATAATAGCATTACATTATCCGTTGTAAGATTAACTTGTATCGTTCCAGTTTACCATGTCAATACCGTTCAATTGAGTAATAGGTTACCGGCACTCAGTACCCGCGACATGTCCGAACGAGATTAATTGACTTGTTTCCCATTAAGCTGCATCGTGACGTGTTTATTTTCACAGCGAAAATTGGCATCGTGTTGAACGTGTTGACGGGGGGAGTAATTTGTTGTAATACTATAGGAAAGTAACATAGTCGCCACACGTATTACTAGCGTGATCAATTCTTGCGTTTCGCTGCAAGGGTGTGGTTGACGGCTCACTTATATAGGAGGCGACCATCTTAATCACCAAGAGTAACACATCTGTGACCAAATTCAGATAAAATTCATGGTCTATATTAAGTTGCTTACAGACGTCCATGGGCAGCATAACCACTTACCATCGAGTGGCATCCAGTGCACTCGTTTGCTATTTCAATAATATAAAATAAAAAAGTTGTGTGAAATCGTCGTACCAGATACCATATGTGGTACAACTGAATCGAATCGACGTCTAAGACTGTAGTGTCCATATATCATCAGGTGAAATGCAAGCTCGTTTGCTACTTCGAAGTCAAAAAAATACATATCGATAATTAAATTGACGTATTAAGACAGATAAAAAAAAACCTTTATAAATACACCATTAAATTCAATAAAAACTGAAGATGAAAGCCGCAATCTTCGATTCTAAAGTGCACTTCAGACCATCTTGGGGCCCTTGATAGTATTATCTGTCGACGTTTTAGCTTTTGGGGTTCCTTAAGTGTAAGATGCCTCAACATTATCCAGATCGCTGTTCTGATTTCAATCATATTATAATTATTTATATATGTTTTGTCAGATTAAATCATTGACGGCAACTTTACTATAATTTTGTTCAAGGAACGTTAGTACAGGTACACACGTACATATAACATAGTTGAAATTAATAAACAAGTAACATGTAACACATTGTTTCAAAGAATCAATATAATATGTAATTTTATTTACTATTTGCTTTTTTTACTATGGCATACATCATCCCCATTACATGGTTTATATTTTTCTTGCGATCTTGCCTATCAACGTACTCCTAATTTAATTTTGATCGGAGGTAAAAAGTCAGTTTCTCTATAATTTTTTGTCAAATTTTTACCGTTTCCGAGTAATTGCCAACAACTTGCCAACAACAAAACACTTTTGACTTTTGTTTTTCAACTTTTACATGTCGATTTTGTATCATTAAAACTGCTTATTTGACTGAACTAGATATTAATTCCAACTGTATTACATGTGCCACTTTTTTATGATAATTATGTTACTACGGAACCATCGGTACATGAGGTTAGTTCTCAATCGACCGCTTTTTCTATCTGGCTACACTCCAGTTTCAGACGCCATTACAAAGTTTCCACTTTTTATTCGTATTCCTTAGCTAGGCAGCCCGCAGTACTGCTTAAGTCCATTACACAGAGTGAATATTGGGTGAATTTGGGTATATTTATAGACATGTCGAGTGGTAAAACTAAGGCTGTTTGATCATGATAGGTTTTATTAGAAGTTGTTACGCCTATTTTATTTTATTCGTTTTTGTGAAATTTCAGATGATGGTTTGTATTATGTAGTCACTGTCGTCTTTCGACAAGTGAAATCAATCACCAAATACTACATGTTCTTGTAGTATTTAAGACATTTTGTTCTTGGAGTATTTAGAATCTCCTGTAAGATATTTGAAACCGGGACACATGAGGGAGAGCCCACTATAAGAATTTTGTCATTTCAACATTTAAATACATTTGAAATGCGCAGTAAATATAAAAGGAAGAATCTAATTTTAAAATCTCTGCTTAAGGGTACGTAAGTTCATCACTTTTTTCTAGAAAACAAGGTCTAAGTGCTGTTCCAGAACTCCAAAACTCAACTTTACGGAGCCGGCGAGAGCGCTGCGCTCAATTTACTGAGCTATTATGAGCGCTTTTGACGGCCACATTTTTATTAATTATTTGCTTAAAACTTATCCACAACTTATTTGACAGTTGTTTATAAGTAACTTGTCAAGGAAGTTGCAGAGAGGTATTATATAGTTTATAAGTGGTAACTTATCAACAACTCACTAGAAATCGTATGCATTGTCAAGGAAATTTTGTATAGATGTTACGCAATTTATAAGAAAAAACTTATCTACAATTTATTTAATAGATTATGGATAAGCCCCTATTAAGTTATGCGAATGTTTTTATTTTATTTATTTATATTTTATTTAGTACAAATTATACAATGTAAAGTAACTTACATACCTAAATCAATACAAAAACAAAACAATGAAACGTAGAATATTTTCGTTTGCTGTACACATACTAAAATATGGAAACATAACTCTTAATGGGTTTAATTTCAAATATATTAATAACTAACTCTTTCATGTGGTTCCGCCCGTTTTAGTCATTTACCGTAACAAAAAGTAACATATGTATTAATCCAAATCAGAAACAAATGTTGCCAAATTTATTATGCCAAATTGTAGTCACACCGATAAGCAATTTTTACGTAAAAGAGTAACAAACATCCTCACAAATATTCGCCGCTCATATATTAATATAGAGTATATTGATAGATAAATAACTTAATAATAATAGACGATAAAAATATAGATATAAAGTTTATGAGAAGTTCTTTATAACGTCTATTCCTTTCCATCCCATATCTCTTTTCGAATGAAAACAACGTCAAAATATTGCTCCAAAACTTCAGAGTTCTAGACTCAACTTTACGGTGCACAGATGAGCGGTGACTGAGCGTCGCACTCAATTTACTGAGCCACTACGACGCTTTTGACAGTCAGTGTCTCGCACTCTATTAATTTTAGGTCATATTTTCTCGTTCAAACCGTGCGTAAATTTATAAAATACTACACTTTTTGTAAATCATTTGAAGTTAGTGTTGAGAAAAATCTGTGACTTTTTCCGTTTAGCTGTCTTTATAAAAGTGAACCTTACGATAAGGTAGACAGACTCGCCGATGAAAAGTGGTTATCATTGATGACCACTTTTCATGATTTCAATGAACATTTGCAATGTCAGAGTAGTCGCCAATGCATCAAAGTATTTGAATGAGAGCTCCTTTTTAACTCTCTTTCTTTTTTGAAGAACCCCAACGCTTCGGGAATCGCTCATGAATTTCTTTGCACATTTTGCACTTGAATAGCAGGAACCTCTCTGCTTTTAGTGTGCTTTAATATAGCGATGTTTACATTGATAGAGTATGTATTTCGTATGTTCGTAGATGAATTATGATTTGAACCTACTATAGTCCTATTTAGCAAGATAACCTTAGTTTCAGGAGAATGTTATATGATCACTGTACTTTGCCGTTAGGGTTGCCAACATTTTGTCAACAAAATATAGTATTTTTCAAAATAGTATATAAAGCTATAAAAATATAAGCACATATAAAACATATAGTATTTTATGGACAAAGCATAACATGTAGACAAAAATATTATTATTTTATTAAATCTGTACTTCTTATATTTTTTGAAGTGACATGCTTGTTTTAAAGTTAATGTAAAGACGCGTTGTGTGGTGCTATGAGTGTAGAAAGCGAAAAAGTTAATCAATTAATTTTGTGTGATAATGTGTGATACCTTTTTTTTATCGAGGAGGAAACCTTCAAAAGGTACCCGACGCTGTGGAAGCAACTCCGGGTTATGTGGGATTTCAAACTCACTAAAACTCTCCAGGTGGTCGTCCTCAGTGCTGTGTGGAGGGCTCCAGGATCTCCAACGGAACACTACCGGACTCCTTCCAGCGATACTCCTTTCCGGGCTCTTTCCCGGTGAGCATTTACCTACCCTCACCATGTCTTCAGGTGTTTACGACGGCATGCGACCACACAAGCCGCCGTCGTTCCTGGGGTCGCTTGGTTGAGCGGCTCAAGCTCCCACTATTACCAACCACAACCCCCGAAGCCCCCTTTTAGTCGCCTCTTACGACAGGCAGAGGATACCGTAGCCCTATTTGGCTTCCGGAATTACAGGGACAGTGATAATGTACCTACTATTAATACTGTAAGTATTTATTTATCAAAAATGTAGCCAAAGCAATAGATAAAACTTAAAACATACATAACAGAAAATACTCAAAAGAAAGGAAAAAAGCCCATACATATTGTGTACAAGGTTTTCTCAGTAAAACTTGTAACAGCAGTGTAAATTGAGTTAAATGCACTCACTCCGTCTTTCATTCGCAACTTGGTGAGTTCTGAAGCGACACTTACAGCTTGTTTGCGCTGTAAAATAAAATTCATTTTGGAAACAGCTTTTTAATGTATAGCAAGTTTATGTTACTTACATCAAGTGAATGGACATGCATAATATCAGATCACGTCCAAAAACTAGATTTTTTTTTTAACAAAAAATATAACCGACTTCCATAACACAAAAAAGTAAAAAATAATTCTAATATATATTAAATGAATGTGAATATATTAAGTGAATGTGCTTCTATCAATAAAGTATTTTTATTTTTTTTATTTTATATTGGTTTAGTACATAAACAGTACATAGTAAAAAGTCCCGAAGTCGGCGCTGAACACACTTCGCCAAATCATTTCGAGGAAACTATGTTCTACGAGTATATGAGCGCCGACTTCAGAACTATGTACTA
>DWNE01002503.1:0-18682 GCA_018249875.1 Cecropterus toxeus | reverse complement strand
TTAATATATTAAATACTTTTTTTATATTTTAGTGTCGTTTTTAGTACAAACCTAGAATAAGGCGAGAGATAATTTTCTTAAAAGCATTTTTATCTTATTACGCCAAAGAAGTATAACTTCTAACGCGTGTACATAAGTATACATACACACGTTTCTTATTATATATGTATTATAATAGAAATAGCTAACAAAAACTCTAATAGATACTTTACTGAAGTTCCTAAAATTCGTGGCTGTAATTTAATAAAATAAATACCAAATCTATATGTTGTTATAGCATAAGTAATTGTATTTCATATTAAAGCTTTAAATGTAAAGGAACACTGTGTTTTGGTCTCATATTACAGTCTGGTACTATAAATATATATTGTTCGATCCGACAATGTTAATGTTAGATGTTTAGAAATAGTTTTGGTATTCTAAACTAATATGGCGGGAGATTCAAAGGATTACAGCTTATACAAAATAAGACTTGTATCAACAAATATAACTTTTACAGCCATGTATTGTTATGGGTTTAATTGGCTGGTACTCATAGTGAATGTACCCATCTGCTTCTTTCATTTACAGTAGCAATGTTGGAAAGCCCTTTGAGTAATATCAAGTCACTGCATAGGGGTACTGGCCAATGTTCAACTGGATCAAGGATCTAAAGACAATGGGAAGATCTGAAGACAATGGCAACGACAATTGGGTCGTATGGCTTCAAAGTCAATCCGATAAGATCTGTCAGGGTGACGAAAATTGGTTCAGTAGTAATATTTAACTAAATTTGTTTGCTACCATGCTTACATTTAATTTATATTTTTAGTTGGTTGATGTGAGAGTTATCTCGCGATTGAGCTTTTTTTTCAAACGCGTACATTTTACATGAGAATACACGATTAGTTTAATGAATATTTAAGAATCGAATAAGGTGAGCCAATAATATTTTAAGCGCTCTCATGACATGGGTATTAAATGAAAGTATTTGGGTATTGAAAAGAATAGGACGTTTTTTATATATTTATTTATTTATGATATAGAAGTATTCTAACTAGCAAACTGCCTACTTATTGGTAAGTAATTGTCGTCCATGGATATCTGTCGGTAATTCGAAACATGATACGAATTCAATCTAAGGTCGACCACAAACGTGTTAATATCCTTGGGGAATAAATGGGAAGGAAAGTAAGTCACCACATTAAGTTATTAAACAATTTAGTCACGACGACCTTCAAACCAAAAAAATGGCAGCTCTTAATATTGCTTTTAAAGGGCCGGCCATATCGCTCGAAGGACAGATAACCGATGGGGAAGAAAAGTCCTCGAGTGGCGACCACGTTTAGGCAAAAGGAGCACAGTTCGCCCCCGACCAGGTGGACCGATGACCTGAAGAAGACGGCGGGGACCGGTTGGAGTGGCGCCGTTTAGGGGAGGACTATGTCCAGCAGTGGACCTCGAAAGGCTGATGGATGGATGAAGGCAGAAATACATATAGCGATGGTGGTTCCGAAATCGATTCACGAAAACTTGCACCATCTTCTGAAATGTCAAAGGCTGATTAATTCGTTGTTGATATTTTAAATAAGTAATTCCATTTTTAAGCGATACGTTTTAGTTTCTTATTGAAAGGGGAGACGGCCTTGTGGTCGGCCGCATGTTTTCGTAAAAGGATCGCTATTATAATGGTTACGCTATTTAAATAAAAGGCTTATTTAATATTTACCCTTCTGTAACTTTGTATATCTTTTGTATAAATATAGTATTCTCAGACACTGTTTGATGTAGGATCTCGTTTCTACTGTTATAATAATAGTATCATTTATATTGTAAGTAAGCTTGTTTTTACAGTTGTTTGAGTAATGATGAATTTAGTTTAATCTATTCATTTTATTTGTTCAAAGGTTTTGTACAAATAATGTCACCGACCTTATAATAACACACAAAATACATACTACAAAAGGCTCATTTCAAAACGACATTTCTTCCATCAGCCCTGAGATCGGAATGGGTTTATGAAGAGCAAATTAGCGTGCACAAAATAGAATCAAATTAAATATAAATAAATAAATACACACGATAGGTATATAATAAATATATATATTTATGTGCGATATGATATTAATTATAGCGATGGCGATATAGCGATATGATATATAATATTAATATACATAACATTAATATGTGCTACCAGTGATGGCCTAACGCTGAAGGCCTCATTCGACAGATCAGAATCGCTCAGCATGCTATGGATAGGGTAATGTTGGGAATTTCGCTACGAGTCGTAATTCGGAGCGACAGCTTAGCAACATAGATCTCAAAATTAGCAAGCTAATTTGGCAATGGGCTGGTCACGTCGTTCAAAGGACCAATAACCGATGGGTAAGACAGGTCCTCTAGCAGCGACCACGTTAAGGCAAAAGGAGCACAGGTCAAACCACCAGGTAGTCCAAGGACCTGAAAAAGACAGCGGCAAACCGTAAAAGTTGAATTGAGAATGCACAAAGACGGTTAGAGTGAAGCCATTTAAGGGACACCTAGGTAAAGCAATGGACCTCGAAAGGCTGATGGATGGAAGGATAGATAACATATTAATAGCTTTTTATCCCATCTCACGTCTCTTTATTTAATGTTATTTTTTTTTTAATTTTCTTAGAATTGTAAATGTATACCCTTAAATTCGGATTTTAAAGAACACAGCTCTTACTCGTAGCAGTGTTACTCTAGCAATGTATCTACATGTTTAATGAGAGCGAAAACTAGTGTGCTCCGTTGATTCGTAGAGTTTCGTAGACATCCTCTCGTATAAGTTTCACGTAGTGTTAGCGGATGAGAATTAAAATTTATACTGAGAATTTCATTATTGAAAATAGAGCTGAATTTAGCTTCAGCTTCAAGTTTAATAACATTGAGTCGTTAAAACAAACTATCAACTCAAATAAGAAATCATACCGTCGGAATATTAAAATAGTTGTCTGGCAAATGATGAGCTATTTACTGCTTGATACTTGACTAATATCGATTATGGAAAACTCGCAATCATGTAGAATTAATGCATACATACAAGACATTTTTTTTAACGTTAATTAATTTTAAGCTCTTACATTTCTCTAAAGAATTAGGAGTACCTTATTCCTTCCCTTAAACCTCAGTAGAAAAAAGAAACCTTAATTTCTCAACTATGCACATCAAATTAATCATGTACTTGTAAAATACTATACGTACATAAAATAATTCAATTAAGTGTATGTCAGCCTCAAATCTACTTTAATTGTTGGAACAAAGGCACTCTATATAGAACGCTAAATGTCTAATGACACCGAAAGCTAATGTGCGCCGTAGGTCCGTAGATTTACGTAGACGCGTAGTTCGTAGACGATCGTAGATCTCTACGCAAATTTTATTATGCTTACATTGCTTTACGTTAAAGTGTGAATTTTTTACAATGTGTTGTTGCTTTTATGAGTATAAACTTTGTCATAATATGTAATATGAGTTTGCTATGTGTGCAGTTAGTACATATTTATTATAATGAATAATTAATTTGTTACAAAAATTCGTTGATTTATCCTTATTGTTACATAATCATAGGTATCATTTTGTATATATCGCCCTCTTCAATTAAATCTACGTCTTGTGAACGTCACCTTATTGTATTTTTTAAACTATTACTAGAACTAAATCAAAGGCAATATATACCTAAATTTCCTATACAAACCTAACCCTATTATCTGAAGATTACCGAATATCCTCAGTAATCTATTTTGACAGACATTCGTGAAATAAGAAATGGGTATCCCTCTTAAAAATATTTATACAACAAAATAAGATTCGCTACGTTGAGTTTTATTTAGAAATAAACGTAAAGCGTCAAACAAATAAAGGAGAGAAAAGAGCTAGCCTTTTACATTACTCTGAATCAGATGTACTAAAAGGATTCTACCCCTATTTCATTCTTCACTTACAGTTTTCCAGACGCTTTTCAACTTATTTTTATATATTTTTTATATGTTTATTTACTCTCTCGCCATGTTCATCATATGGTTAAGTACGTTGTATCCATGTTATAGATTTACGAAATTAATTAATTTATTTAAATAACTAAGTATTAAATTAGCAAATTAATTATTAAGTTTGCGCAGCAACCTTAGAATATAAAAATCATCAGTAATAAATATTTCCTTACATCCTATAACTGAAAAGGTAAGTTAATAATTTATTAATTAAACATACATACAACGCACACATTCAAGTCATGTGTTTGATTGCAACTATATTTTAATGGCAATTATATATACAAGGTACTTAGAGAAAATCGGGCGTGACAAAAGGGTTCCCCAAACCCATTTCCTGCCCATAACCAGAGGCATTGGCGTAGAATATACAAGTAACAAGTCCTGTGATGGCGCACCAGGTATTCCTGTTTGCACCTCAAAGATGATGGGATGTAAAAACTCCAGCCTGTCCCAACTAGATACGAAACGTCATAGGATTTTAGTCGGTATTACTCCAAAATATCCTCTTATTTGCTGCGACCCAGAGGAACTCATGAAGGGTTTTCCCACGAAAAAAGATACTAGCGATAATTAGTGGTATAAACATAAGCCTATGTTGGGAGTCTGTTGTGCAGATAAGGGTTCCGTGTGAAAATATACGCGTACTAGACACTATAACATCATTGAAAAGAGTGAGATAATATCGGGAAGAAATATGCATTCCTGGATTTCCTGGGCCTCTTTCATAAAACTCTAAAATTCGTGTGATATTAACATAAATATAAACGCTTTGTACTCTCATAGCCCCACAGTAGGCCGAGAATCGAACCCGGGACCCACTACGTGTCAGACCGGTATGGTGACCGCTCCACCACGACGGTCGTCAGATATGAAATGAAACATAATAATAGTGAGAAGTACAGCGGTATTAAATTGATAATTATTATTATTGTAACTTAATATTATTAGTACCATCACAAATGGTTTTCAATTCAAAAACATTTTATCCTTTAATAACCCGTTCTACCTCTTTTACCTGGATAATTAAGAAGATTGTAATCCTTAATACATGCGCCGTTTACTTCGGAGTAAGTACAACCATAATAGAGGTCTAATTAGGTGTACTTAGAGCAAATGGTATTATCATACTTTCTTGCTCACGTCATGACCGTAGTTTCTTTATTTTGTAGAAATAAATTTTACTATGATCATAAAAACAACTAAAGAAAACCACAAAATATAAAAAAAATTAAGTCCTATTAATTTATTTAATTAAATTTAATGTACTTAGTTTATTTATGTATATATGATTACTTTCAAATCCCAACAATGTTTTTATGGCCTGCAAATGGTCTCAGGGATTTTTTGGTAAATATTTGGGGCGTATTTACAACGTTGGGTATTACGGATAAGCATCGGTTACTTGTTGTAGTCACTACTAGTTGCACTTAACGTTACTCAAGCTAGTAGAGCTATGGAATTATTCACACTTCGCCTATTATAGTGACGTTATATGAACAAGACATTTAGAGCATACAGGACATAGTAAATTCATAACGGCAGGAATATTTACAGCGGAATAAATTCATTACTGTCCTAATGTAGGACACGTTACTCCTATTACGATAAGAAACATTGAGACTCTAAATCCAAGCTAGTCAAATAAAGGTAAATTTTGTAGACATAAAATAAACCAATATTTTTTTTTATTAATGTTAATTTTTATACATATACTTGTAAGACTAAAAATGGATTTCTTCGTCTGTTTAAATTGATTTTAGAAATACTCGTATTCATAAGCACCTATTTATTTCATGTTGTTATTGTATTAAATCAATAGTTCAAATTTATTCAAATTAACTTTGGCAATTTCAAAAACTCTAATACCTGTTTTGTGGCAGTTACCGTTGTTACGGGGAAATCCTTTAGGGAATCCTTTGTAAGGTTGAGAGCTAGTTAGAACTTGTTATTGACTTTTAACAACATCGCCTGATTTGCGTAACTTCTTCTGACATTATTATAAACCCAGGAGGTGATTTTGCTTGTTTGTATTATAACCTTATCTTATATAATGTTAGTTAAATTGAAATATACTAACGTGTATTTTAGACTATGTTTACTATAGCGTTTAATGTAGGAAAAAATTGCAACCTGCTTGTACGGTCTTTGACCGCACATTGCTGATCACGCATTTACTTAATTCACACATAAGTCCATATAACATTCAGTGCAGTACGTGACGCGTGCGAAACAAGACAATTCGCGAGTGTACTCGTTCAATCATTCAAATAAGCACTCATTTACCTTAGTTTATATATCACGCAATAAATCTTTACTTATCACTCAAAACTTTTACTTATCATTCACAACTATTAAAAGGTGTTCCCAACAGACTATACAAAACGTTTTTTTTTCGAAGGTAGTGACGTCATTCATCCATTAGCCCTCTGTATAATATTCTTTCATGGTAGCCATAGATTAGGAATTTTAGAATGATATCTCTTTACAGAACGACACCGTCCGTCGTATGTACTGAAATGGGGTATAGGGTATTGGGTTCAAATAATACCAAGTGGATTACAGTCATGTTCTTGATTTTTTATCATATTAAAGTAACAAATTATATATATAAATTACGTTATAACAAAATAACTTCATATAGAACAGGGGTTAGGAAATGGTTGCGCTTTCATAATTTGTTGTCTAAAGTTACGTTAATTTAAATGTTTTAGTTTTTTATTACTGAATAAGTATTAAGACTTGTCGAAGTGATGTTAGATGTAAAACATTCCCCTTTAGTCTCATTGTATTTTCAATTTTTTATGTCGGCAAAGAAACATTAAAATATATACTACGTACAAATTACAAATGTACTCGTGCACTCAAATATGACTAAGTTTGTCTTCATTAAAGCCAGAGTTGCCATAGCAAACATTTGCTAATTAAAATGGAGTTATCATCAACAGTGTTGCCATTCATCAGAACATCGTACTGACCTTTAAATATTTGTTCCAATGATTATCCCTGATTAATGATGAAATGCGATCATTGAACTGTAGTTTAAAGTGACATATTATTTTTCAATTCCGCGATTTTGCGATTTTTATTAGTTTCATACAAACATTTCGTAAAAAACGACGTCTTAGCAGTATTGAAGTTATCATATCTTTAATCATAATTTAAAGTGATTGTATATCTGTTAAAAAAAATGTTATTTTTTCTTAATTATTTATCAACAAATATATCGAATTACAAAAATAATTACGTAACGATTAACATCTAATGACTTTTTTTTAATTATCACTTATTATTTTGATTGAATTTTGTATCCATTATAAAGTTAAGAAATTGTGTCTTAAATGGTCTTGTTCAAAAAATAATTACTTATTACAAGTAGGCACAAATTACTAAAGTGACATTTCCTTTACGGGGGTTCAATCATTCAAATGCCTAAAACAATAAATATATTAACATAGAGACAAATTTCAGTGCAATAAAGCCATACTAAACTAATAGCCAAGTAATTCAGACCAGTCGCAAAATCGCACACAAAATGCTATTTGTGCACATTCAACAATAATTCAACTGTTATGATAGGTAACTAGCTATCAGCGTTCAGTTTCGATAAATTTGAATGATTACATATTTGGGACCTCCCGTCACAGTTTCGTGCGAAAATTATAATATAAAGAGGGAATTTTCAATATGTTAATTTGATGTTAATAACAATCGTTGTTTATTGTACCCAATTGATGACACGTGTATCATCAATCAAACAATTGTGGCTATCGTGATACATGTTAATAATGGTTACATAAATGTAATCTAAAGATCAGTGCATATTGATGTACACACGAAACGCGTGGCGGAGCGGTCACCATACCGGCCTGGCATGCAATGGTTTTGGGTTCGATATCTGGTCAGACATTGATGAATATAGATTCCTGTTTTAGGTCTTAGTGTTTGTCTACTCACACAAAGATGAATAAACAAAGACTTAGAACAGAAATGTGTAAATGATGTATGTTTCTAAGAAACATTTGTATAAAAGTGACCGTCGACATTATAGGCAGACCGTGCGTTGCATCGTCGCGTGGCTTGAACCTTTAGCCTTGTATCAATGTCCACAATATGTGTTGCCGCCTGTAGAGTTCATATGATTTAATCCTTCTTTTTGGACCTGTGATAGGTACAGAATATATTTGATTGTAAAGAATAGTGTAACGTAGTAAGACCCTCTTATTACCTCAAGATTTTTTCAAATATTCACTAGCTACATATTATAAATGTGTAAGTCTACCATCTACCATTGCCTGAAACTCTTTTAGATCTAGATTAACCTGCTTCCAAGTTAAGCCCGACATAAAAAAATTTAAATCCCATCCAGACACTTCAATTTCATTTACGACGGTGTTATGACGGCACTTCCATTGAAATACGTTTAAAACGTTATAGTACCATATCCACGTTTTTATCTACGGGTATAGTCGTCGAAGTTATCGGTAATCTTATGGTTCATTTACATCTACAAATAACGAATTTGCCGTTGCAGACAAAATCATATTTACATAAGTTTGTTTGGGTACATTATTTTGACGGGTATGGCCCGTGTCTGTGCGACATTGTGTCAGTAGGTCTTTTTTCGCAGATACGTTGCTACTTCCGAGGACTGAGATGGTCGCCTCATATAAAAGTGAGCCGGCAATCACATCCTTCCACCGCAACGCAAGAACTGCTTCACGCTAGAAATAGGTGTGGCGGTGGTACTTCATCGGTCGAACTACATTGGTTCTACCACCTGGCAAATAGTAGGTATAAAGAAATTAGCACACATTGTATAGAATTATACAATTGGATACCATATTGCCTGTGACGCATGCATCTGCCACATTAAATGTCTGTAGATAAACAGCCAAGCCAATCGCCTATCGTGAGAGGCAACTAAGCGGGTGCTTCTAGAATTACAGGCGGCAAGAGTAGAAGCTCACACCGACCAGCTAAGCAACCCCGTCAAGAGCGTAAGCATGTGTGGTCACATACCCTCGTAAACCTGAAGATAATGCTCACCAGAAAAGATCCAGAAAGGGGTATCGCGCTTGAACTACTGCGGTTGTGTTCCGTTGAAGATTCCGGAGTCCTCCACACAGCGCCAAGAATGTGCCCAGTAGTGGAACATAGGTAATAAGTAAACATATAAAGTAGGTAGTTCCAGTAGAAAGGTGTGGATGCTTGTTGACTTACAAATAAGGCGACCATCTTAGTCCTTAGAAGTAGCCAAGCATGTGTCGGCTTCAGGTACAATTACTGGTACCTATATATAATTGGTTCGAAATGTGACCAATTACTGCATGCTCATAGCTACTACAATCTTAAGAAGAAAAAAATGTTAATAATAAGTGGAAATACAATGATTGTTTAATTTAAGAAGAGATTTAGATACGACGGGACTGATCAAATTCAGAGATTTCTTCATTTCCGCTAAGTACCAAGCTAGATATTCAAAGGTCAGATCGTGGATTAAATTTCAAACGTTGCTATCAATCTCCCGGAATGTCAATATTAAACAATCATTTCATTAAATTAGTAAATATTTGCAGGAAGGAAAGTAATAACCCATTAATAGTATTTTAAGTGAAATTTCAATTTGTTAGAAGGTCTCGGAAATCTTATTGCTGCCGTTTCAATAATATGAAATGTAAACCAAATATAGGTTGATAAATACAGAAAACTTTGCAGGCTATAGTGATGGAGGATATTGATAGGTATTTTCATCTCGCTTTAAGAATAAGGATAAACCGTATAAAAATACGATATTTTTCTACTTTAGAAAATTTTATAATAACTACTCGTGAAACACAAAAACCAAATATCAAACATTTCATGACGAGTGAGACCTTAACTATACTTTTGAAGGGGAAACCTTCAAAAGGTACCCGATGCCGTGGGAGCGACGCCGGATTATGTGGGATTTTTATCGCATCCCAAACCCGAGTGGTCGTCGTCGGCGCTGCGAAGAGTCCGGGATCTCCAAAGATCGCAACCAGAATCCTTTGAACACATTGCCCCATGAGGCTCCACCCAGATGGGCGGCTGTTTCCACCGCACCGTCTGGTCTTTACGACGGTATGCGGCCGATCGTACTATACCAACATCTATTGCTGTATTAGGAAATTCTTCAGTTGAATTCAACAAAAGATTTCCCATGTGAATTGCATTTATACATGAAGACAATGTAATAATACAAGAGATACTATGATTACAATATACATATACAAAAGATTACATTTTCAAAAATGAAAATTTTATCCACGAAGCAAACAGATAGTAGCAGGTTTAACGACTCAATAACCGTTGTTAAACGTATATATGTCCGTAACGAATGCAATAAAATGATGGGAGCTAATAAAATGACCGTAAAATTACTTAGTTCACTTTTATGGACGGCGGTCAGACCGCGCGGATGAACCGCTATTAATTTTAATCGCTCGTTTCATTTAATAGTTCATGCCACGGACAACAGAAAAATAGCAGACTGTGTTCACAGAACTCGACACCAGTGAAATCGCTTAACTTTCAAAGATTTGCAATATAAATTTACTAAAACCATACAAATGCGTCTCTTTATAAGCCCCAGGAGTTTTAAAACTGCACCTACAGAGTGTACGTAAATACAAGATATACAGAACATTAAATTGTTACTTCCACATTTTTTTTTCTTCACGTTTCCTCATTTCAGCAGCTGATCTCTCAAATCCTGTATGAAACTGTTACAATATTTGAAAATTCGTTTATTTTTAATATTAAACTTCCTTTCTTGCTATTTATTAAAAGTACATAACAAAATAGAAGTAAAGTAGAAGTTTTCACACGGCGTAAGAGGTGCCTAGTTATCTATTCCCAAAATAAATGGACTGTTTTATTTATTCAAGCTCCAGTACTCTTTATTCCGTTCTGCGCGTATGTGTCAACAGTTGTTAATATTCAGCGGTACAAAGGTTGGCTATACAGATCAGATAAATGTTTGTTGAAGGGTCAGGTATAAGACGGGTATGTTATAAGAATAAGGCGTTCATGTATGTTCTTAGGAAGCCATAGATTCGAAGTTGTTTGCAAATTATGAATTCTATCGACCACTAAACAATCAATAAACTAAACTGCATGCTATTTTGCAAATTTACGAATACTGACGTATGTGGTTATGAGTTTCAATTGCCACTAAACAACAAATGGACAGTATGATTGCTTGCTTAACTTTATAAGTATTTTTTTGTTAATAACTGTAATCGATTCTAAACAGAACGGGATTACTACCCGAAGCAAGTCACCGATATCTCGCTACGCCTGACAAATAAGTTGCAAAACTAAACCCTCGACACCGGAACAGCGGTGCGTAACAATGGTATTATGAAGCATAAATACGGTAGAAGTTACCACAACGAACCACAAAGTATTATACCATTTTTAGGGTTCCGTACCCAAAGGGTAAAAACGGAACCCTATTACTGAGACCTCGCTGTCCGTCTGTCTGTCATTCTGTCACCAGGCTGTATCACATGAACCGCGATAGTTAGACAGTTGAAATTTTCACAGATTATGTATTTTTGTTGCCGCCATAACAACAAATACTAAAAACAGAATAAAATAAATAATTAAGAGGGGCTCCTATATAACTAAGATGTTTTTTTGCCGTTTTGTATAGGTAAAGGAATCCTTCGAGTCCAGTCCGACTTGCACTTAGTCTCATTTTAAAAAGACTTCGAATCTTGAAATTCCTACCAAAACCTTACAATTTTCATAATTTCACTTTAAGGAGACGCTTTGAGACGCTTTCTACACTCATAGCCCTACACTAGGATTTTCTCCAGTATCGAGGTGCCACGGACACACAAAGACGAATACTCAAACACCCAGACCAGATTCAGATATCTGTCTGGCCGGGAATCGAACCCGGGACCCACTACGCGTTAGATCGGTATGGTGACCGCTCCGCCACGCGGGTCGTCGATAAGGGTATAAATTATTTTCATTGTTCAGATCAGACAGCGACCTCTATGGTATAAACACAATGAGTGAAAAAGATCTCGCAGTTTCCATCCGTAAGGGAGTAACGTATTTGATGTACATATGTATTGTAGTCTTCCGTATAAAGTCGCAGGCAAAAACTAGCGAGAGATAAATCCCACTACTAAGAATTCCTCCACTAAAATATTCCGCGTTACTTATCCTCATCCCGAAGCTTCTAAGCGTGAGGCAACATTTCTATACATATGTGAAAACAATTGTTACAATTGTATTGTGAGCCTTACAAAGGTTCGCTAAATTGAGAGGAAAGGACGCACCCTTCGAATGTCACTAAGAGGTTTTTGGATTTTATTCTTGTACCATTTGCTTTTATTAGAGCCGTCTACTGTTACTTCACACAATTCTTGCCTTTGACTCGATTTTCTAAGTCAAGATAGCGGTATATTAAAAAATTTCTCGGCTTTCGTAAGGCCTGTGCGATTTTTATATAAGAAATCTAGCGGTGAAATAAATTTATGAAATCACATCGTGCCTTACTTTTATTGGTTTTATTTTATTATATTTCGATTTTTTATTAGATTGAAGTAACAAACGCGCGTGCAGTCCACCTGATGGTAAGTAGTTACTGCCGCCCATGAACATATGTAATATAGAACAGGGTTTCTATATGAAGTCAATCACAGATGCGTTGTCACTCCTGATGACTGAGATGGTCGCCTCATATATAGGTAAGCCGGCAACCACAGCCTTCTAACGAAACACATAAAACTGCTTCACGCTAAAAATATTATTGTTGGAGTACTGAAAATATATAGAAGTCAAAGATTTATGAACCCAGACCAACGTACGAACCTAACGTCGTCCTTAAAGTTATTTTCTAAGAATCTAACAACCCAGTTATAAATACTTAGCCGGTGAAAATGTTACTCATTTCTGCTACATATATTTCGATTACATTACCTCTCAGTAACTTATGACTTGTTCTTGGAAATAATATAGACGCTTAAAGACATTTCATGCCTGATGCTTCGAAATACGAGACCTCTGCTTTAATATTAAGAACTGTTCGATCTGAGCATACTCGTATACCAAATATTCAGGCATCTTTATGTCGATAGATTCCAATGCGTAGTGCTTTAATGAACGTTAGACCTCGAGCGAGGAATTCCATAATACCTAGTAATTAAATATGTAGGTACGTAAGATTCTCAGTTGATAGCCATGGACTTCATTCTGCATATAAATGCCATAAACTTAAGAGTTTTTGCGCTATTATGATCGAATGAGATTTTCTATCATATTATGGAGGCAGGGCATACTCCATAGTTTCGTCTGGCACACTAAACGCCGCGATCCAAATGCAAATTCAAAATAGAATAAAAATATTTATAGTAGAAATTTATTAGATTTAATTTGATTTGTATATCTTTTGAAATTTTTGTATGAATAGCAGCACTTTTTGAGATATAAATTATCACGACCTCGTGTTGTACATAGTAACCCCTCTACAATATCAATACGAATGTAGTCGACATGGTGGTAAGTGGTAAATGCTAACCATGGACATCAGTAATCAATCCTATATAGGATGTCGTCTTGAGATCGGTCTGTTGTTTTTAAATGCCTTTTATTGGTATCTCTTCCTTACCCCATCCTTCAAAGCAGTACAAAGAGCAAAGATATGGCGGTGATGCCTTCAGAGTCTAAGCACGAAGGTTCTTTGGTAAAGGTAAAACCTCCCGTTAGGCAAGTTGATCATGCTTAGAGGTGGCTGTACTTCAACAATCTTATTTCGGAACTAGTATTTTTGCGAGATGTTGAAAATACTCCGATAGCGTAATTTAGTGTATTCGCCATATTTTAAATTGCATGAAATCGTCAGTTTTATAACTATCAAAACTTTGCAAAACGCCTCCTTGATTGACAGCGGAATTACCTCATCACAGTGCTACCCTGTTTTGCTTTGCTGGTTTTCCACGCATGCACTGGCCGACCGTCCATATAAAGAGCCTTAATTTTATCATTTCATTAAAAATGTTATGTTTTCTTTTAAGATTTTATTTATAAGTCAGCTAGATCCAAGCATTTCCGCCTTAAGATATTTAAAACCCAATTTTTTCTTAGTGGGTACTTGTAACCGAAGGGGACGCCACTGAAATCGGCTTAATTCTACTTTCCGGTTTACGATGTTAAGACAGGGGTAATAAACTATTCAGGAGTTAGCAAGAGCAAGCTTTATTTTATATATATAAAGCGTTAAGGGAAAATGTGTAACTTACACATAGCATATGCATTTTTTTAACTATACGCATTATATTCCACAATATCATTTTGTTACTGGTACTTTTTACGAACACATATGTATCTAAACAAATAGTTAAATTTAATATAGTTAAATAAATCTATAATATTTCATTACGGATATCGCGTCCAAAAGCCTCAAAATCGCATGCGTCAATTACAGCATATTCGATATTAGAATCACTAGTTCTATTTTTTGAATTCGCCAAAAGTGCTTACTATAGTACTTATAATACATGCATATTACTATTAGTTTGTAATAGTACTAAATAACTTTAATTGTACGCAGTGTCACGTAACTTACCATATACAAACAGACGGATAGACTAAATTTATTAACGGATTTGCGCCATTCCGTTAACAGCACTGGTCTGGTCATTCCGATTAATTGAATTAATCGATTAAACGCAATAGCTGTCAAATCGACATCTACCAATGACCTAAATTGATGAGCAAACAGATCGTCGTAACATGTGTTCCTCATATACATCTCAGATTAATGAAAAAATTCAGATGGAACAATTATCAAATAATAAACTGAGGATAATCAACTGATGGTGGCAGAACTAATCGTGATACCTCGTAGCTCTGCCTAATAAAGTACCTAGTATTAAAAGCTGTTATATTTAAAGGTAACAAGGAACGTCTCTTTTTGTTTATAACAATAAAGTAGCAAACAAGCATGCAGTCTGCCTGATGATAAGTGGTTACTGCCGCCCATGGTCATCTGTAAGCAACTTCTTATAGAACAGAGGTTCTATCTGAAGTCGATCACAAATGCGTTGCTACTCCCGAGGACTAAGATGGTCGCCTCATATATAAGTAAGCCGGCAACCTCAGACACACCCTTCCACCGAAACGCAAGAATTGCTTCACGCTATAAATAGTTGTTTGTGGCTGTGGTACTTCTCCAATCGAACTACTTTGGTCCTACCACCTACAATGGAGATTGAATTGAAATTGAATGGAAATTGTACTTTATTTTGAAATATGTCCAGCTATTCTAACTTCAATAGGCAATATACTTAAATCTCTTAAAAAGACAACCCTAAATGTAACCCTTAAAACTAGACCAATCTGTTAATCACATTTTACTTCCTTCGATATTAACGTTCTTTATTCTTAGTAAACGTAAACTTTCAATACAATTCAAACAAACGCATTATAAGATTCTCGATCATGGTTTTGTATAACCGCTAGTCTTTGACCCATATTGAAGAACAAACACGTGACTAATGAATGTTTGGTCTAGCCTGGTGGTATGCAATATGTACTGTGTACACTTGCTTATCGTATACGCAAAGACACTGACGTACATTTTGTGCAATATGATTTAAGCCTTACATGTTTGTGGATACCGGCTGAATTAAATACGAGGCGACCATCATAGCCTTCGAGAGCGGAAACGCATCTGTAATTGACATGTATGATTTAATAAAAAATAGCATCTTTTATTAGTATACTAGCC
The DNA here is from genome assembly GCA_018249875.1 of Cecropterus toxeus. Classification (NCBI taxonomy): domain Eukaryota; kingdom Metazoa; phylum Arthropoda; class Insecta; order Lepidoptera; family Hesperiidae; genus Cecropterus; species Cecropterus toxeus. The sequence continues at coordinate 2,914 of DWNE01002503.1, read as the reverse complement.
GAAGTGAAAAAAATAGGTTTTACTCGCTAACCGTTGGAGAAATAAGGAGCTTTCTGATTTTTTTTAAAAGAATGAAGTAAGGAAGTGGTTCTTGCGTGATTGAGTAATAAATAAACACACTAACTCATTTTTATTACCCGACTGCGTCAGAAAGAGGGTATTGTTATTCGAGTATGTCCATTTCTTTGGCACGCGCTACAGCCCAAACGGCTTGACGGATTATGACGTATGACATTTATTATCATCAGAATCGTCTCTTTTTTTTTGTTTTAATATTTTTAAGGTGATGTGATACACTAAACAATTTAAACGGTTAAGAAAGTTGCCTTTTGTTTTTCAGCCGATATTATTGTAGCTCTTAATAAGTTAAAATTAAAGTTGTTGTTGTTAAAATAAGAAGTTCCCAGATCTTTAATGCTTATGGTTAAATTTTAGGTCCCTAGACTAGTGACCGTAACTAGTGTGACTAGTAAGTTTGTCAAATACAAATCTTCTAATAAGCAAAACATATCTAACATGAAGCGTTTCAACTATCACTTTGTCAACTAATAAAAAGTTTATAATGACAAATGATGTTACTTAGACAAAACTTTAACAAATTTTTTTGCGACATTTTTTTTTTATTTTATGATTATTTTTTTTTTATCATGAGTTGTTTGCTACACGTAATGTTTCTCCCATCTAGGAAATATTTACGAAACATGTGATGTCGTCCGGTTGAGCGTTGAAGTAGAATGAAACTTCCTTGTATGCATGAATAATGATCATAAAGTAGCAACTCCTCAACTCTTCAAAGAGCGACTTTCTAGAAGTTTCGAGTTTCTATAGTTGTAGGAGAAACTTTTATACAGTAAAAGTAAAAATGTAAGTTCTGATGTTCAGTAGTGACTGTGGGCCACATATATTTAAAAAAACTTGAAATAAAAAAGAACCTCCTTTTTTGATCGGTTCAAAAAAACAGTATCTGACGTTGATCTAAGACATTACTCGAAGGAATATATTCGAGACTCCATTTAATTTATAAAATTTCATATTACTAGCTGACCCGGCAAAGGTTGTTTTGCCATATAAATTATTACATAATAAAACAATGTCTAAAAAATAAACAAAAATTTTAATGGTGTACAACCTTTATCACTAAGGGGTATGAAAAATAGATGTTGGCCGATTCTCAGACCTACTCAATATGCGCCCAAAATTTCATGAGAATCAGTCAAGCCGTTCCGGATTAGTACAAGAACGAAAATTGTGACACGAGAATTTTATATTTAAGATAATAAAGCATTTCAAAAACAACAGACCGTTATACGTCAGTGACTTCAAGATTCTCAGAAGCAAAAAATACAATGAATTCATACATTCAAATCGCTCGAGAAGATCTTGCGATTCATAAATAATAAATAAAATTACATGAGCGCATTACCGTTAGAATTCAGACGAGTGAGATCATAGTCTTCAAAACACAAGTAAAGTTAAAAGGAATCGTATAAAAAATCTCTTTTAAATTCAAAAACATATAACAGCATAATTCAGTAGTAAGAAATTCTGTCACCGACGCTGATTTTACGAGACATCGGCACATTTGAATTAAGCCAATACTTTACTTTATATAGTAAAGGAAACATCGTTAGGAAACGTACATCAGGCTACTCTTGGATGCAATTGGTTTTCCAGCATTGAATAAATAATATTCCTGCACAGTCTCTTTGAATATATTTCATTACTTGTTCAGGAATTTGATTAGACATCAATTAATTGGATCTTCTTCGGATCGAATACTCAAACGAACTATAATATTGCAGGGTCACCATGAACTATTTAAAATTAGTACAAATAAATCACCATTTCATCCATTAAACCATCATTCAGTACTGTTTTCGGCTCTTTATATCATAAAATTATTGATTTGCGTGGAAAATATGAAACGGTCGAGTTTGATCCCGGTTAGGCAGATATATAAATAATAAATTTAGATTGATATTCCAGGTACCACGTATTTATGCATAACCATGGTATGAATGACAACCATTCCAACGTAGAAATCATAGAAAGCGTCATTCTTTACCTTTAACGTGACAGCAGTGGTTGGGCCAAAACTAACTTAAATATTTCCCAAAAATACGTAAAACAAAAATAAATTGACTATGCCCATGCTGTGATAATGACATATTTTTCCCCACTTTGAGGAAAACGGAAGAGAAATGCCATCCATTACTCAACGATATTTATTTGTTTGTACAGTCAAAGTCCTGACAGGATATTGCCATCAATATTTTTTATCAGGATCAATGAAGCGCTGGATAAGGAAGTTATTTTTTTGTGTAAAGAAATAGTAATTTGTTTAAAGAAATAAGTGTGAAGTTGCGTTTTGCGAAATTACTCTAAAAAGAATGGGAAGAATGTCATCGGTACCATATATCAGACAGAGAGTATAATCCCAATAACCAGATATAAATTCCAAAAAGATTTTTATTTCTGCCTCTGAGGACTAGGAAACGACAATTCTGCCTACCGAAATCTTTGCGACCCAAAGCAAACACATCTAATATTTATTACCTCTCCAAAAGGCAGAAATGGGTGTAGACACCTCCACAGTAAGACCAGGAAGACTTCTAAAACAGTGAGATTACTAACAAACCAATACCTATTGGATATTGATCTGTACAGTCAAAGCACTTTTCTACACTTTCCGTATTCGCGAAAACATCTTAAATATGACACTAGTGCTACATGTAAACGACGTTCTTATTCCGTTTGCCCATCCTTACGTGCAAGAACAGCACTTGCTAAACGCCACTTTTCTATTCTCGGAGGTCATCTTTATAATAAAATTAATAAACAATGTAATATTTTTCCATTATGTAAGAAAAACTGTAAATTAAAAGTGGAAAAATGGCTACAATCAAAAAATTAC